>JAACJT020000033.1:10388363-10404906 GCA_009936485.2 Gymnarchus niloticus
CCCCATTGAAAGTTTTGAATTTGAAGTCCATTTTTATTTTTTAAGAGCCAAATTGATTTATCTAATTTATAACATAAGAACCAAATAACAAAAGAAAAAAAAAAAAAAAAAAAAAAAAAAAAAGCATTATGCATTCCCGATGATGGTAATAATTACAGCTATCTGCGTGCTGTTATGCGGCTGTTAAAAAAAGGTTAACTTTTTCTAGTGGTGTTGTTGAAGAGCTGCATGTCGTTATTAAAACGTAATAAAGTTTGTGTGCCTATCAGTCGTTTTCCCTTCGCTTGAATGCTCTTCATGCATTTGCAGATAAGAATAACCTAGCTTGTCCACTGATAGATCTTTACTGATCCGCATGGAAGGAAATTTCTTCAGTCCAGGATTAAGGGTATACAGAGGGGAGATATGAGTTATTTAAAAAATAGATAAAGAGAAAATAAAAGAATCGGAATGTGTACATGGCATGAAGACTCCTGCAGATTAGAGTATACTGTATATAGGATTTACAGGAGTACAACCTGTAGAATAAATACAACCATGTAGGATAAGAAGATGTGCAAACGGGATTACCAGCCATCGAGTCACTTGGCATAAGGTGTGAATTTTGGCACACTGGCAGTATGCTAGGAGGCAGCATTAATGTAAACACAAATCAATGTCCAGGGTGGATCGGAGGTGGTGCATACATGAACTTTCAACTTGTCGACTGGTGTCAGAGCCTTTGGAGAAGGTGGCATTGAATAACCAAGTTGTGGTGAGTAAAAAGGAGCATCTGAAGCCCTGAGTTTTACACCCTAGGGTGATGAGCCTACCTACCTCTGTGATGCCTCCATATTAAAATGGGGTTACTTTGTTCATATTGACGGTGCTGTTGCCCTTTGAGTCTGGCGGCGTCTTCACATATAGACTACTGCTCCACTTTTTGATCTTAGTGCATTTTCTGAAACCAGACAATCACACCAAAATGCTGTTGAAGAAAGCTTTTAATATCTACAGCACATACAGACGATACATATGTGTAATACAGCTGGTAGGAATTACAGAGTATATGACAACAGAAAATAGCCAGGTTTGAAAAGAACGAAAAACCCCAAATAATCACAAATTATCATTTGCTAGTGTGGCGGTGGTGTGTGCTGCACCGCCTCGTTGAGGACTAGTGTAGGTGTTTCTTAGGAGGACTGGGTAAATGACAGGATCTGAGTCCCCACAGCCAGTGCTTTTACCCTCAGTACTCACAGGTGAGAGTATGTTTGTGCCTAAAAAAATTCAGCAGTGATTCCCCTCAGGATGATTACTCAGGAACATATTCAAATATATCCAAGAAACAGCGTTCACATTTTGTAGCAATTGACCATAATAGCTCATTTATTTAGAATAGAAGTACCAGTCTGTAGCAATGGGCTGCAGTTCTGGAGGATGGCTGTATGCCAGGGCAGTTCTCTTTCTGTTAACAGGCTGAGAGCAAGGAAAAGTCTGCCCAAGTGTCCGTATAGCTCCTTCTGATATGAATATGGCAGGCCAACCAATTTCAGGACTTGGTCTGCCTTTCTATCTCAGACTTCCAGCTAGTAGAACAAAGTGTAGGAGACATCAGACCTGCAACAAAAGAATGATCTCTGGCATAAACCAAAGACCCAATTCCAAGATAACAAACGGGCCAGCCAGCACCAGTGTTGACGTTGACTACTGATGACCCTTCTGTTGTACTGTGAAGGATCTTTATGGTTGTTTTCAATCCGTGTTTTGTCCTCACAAAGACATCTGCATGCAAGACTGTACTGAGGTTCAAGTTCCACTGTTTGGTATAGTTAATTTAACTCACAAATTAAGTTATGTTTAAATATAGGCATAATGCAAACAGAATTTTTGCCTTATGAAAAATTGATTAATGCAAACACTATTTGTAACGTAAACCCTTAACCTTTATACCACGTGGTGTGCGTGACGTTTTATTCTGAAACTAAAAATATGGCTGTTACATATCATTAATATTTTAACTGTTACTGCTCGGTTTCACATTTAATTCAAGTGTGAATGAAATAGGCAGCTTTCGTTTCTTTCTTCTAAGAACTTTCCCAAAAATCACAAACCACGGGGTCGTAGTTCAGATAAAAATAGCAAAGATGGCCTCTGCACCCAATTATTCAAGGAGGCATAATTGTACTGCTGTACTCTATTAGAGTTATGCCGTTCATAAATTATTTGTTATTTGCACAAATCTTTTAAGTGAACAAGATCATCTCAGGCATTGCACTGATTTGTTCTGTTTATTTAATATTTGATTGGAGGTGATAGTCTTCATGCACTGGTGACAAATGAGAGAGAAATGAGAAGTGAAGAGTCATAATGAAGATATTTTAAACAGAGGGAATGAAGCGGGTTACACTGAATTCAGACAACACAACCAGGGTGTTGTTCCAAGTATTTCTTTAGTGCCCTGTTGCTGATTCGTCACACACTGTAACTGTACAAGTGCTACTCCAAAAATAGAAAGTTTAAGTCCCCAGTGTGTGAGATGATTCGTCAAACGTAGGAGTCATAAGCATAAAACTCTTACAGGTTCACTGGCGGTTGTCCGAAATGTATCATGAATTAAACTGTATACGACTATGTTTTATTCTGGCCACCAGATGGCGTGTTAATATTACTAGAAAGAGCAAAAGATTGAAATAACAGCAAATAACTGTAAAAGACTTCATATGGCATTAATGCGTGATAAATTGCATGAGATTTTCTAAAAAAGGTAAATAATAGTTCATATTTTACTCCTAAAATTTGTACAAAAAATCAGTTTTTGGATACAGACTGTTTAAGGTGTACACTTTATGCTAAAATGAACTGTGGTGTATGCCTGTTTTAATGAAATTAAATACAGTTAAGTTTTTGTTAAGCAAGTAAACATGTGGATAAATAAATCTGCCGATGACCATATCGGCTTTGTACTACTTGAAAATGTAGCTCACTATTAAATTGCACCATTGATGTCAATTGATTTAAAGCAGACTATTCTGGCTCCTAACAGCTACATTACCGACAGATGACTCTGACAGTTGCACCACTTAAAGCAATCTTGATTTTTCAATGTTTTGAAATAAAAATTGATTTGATAAGAAGCAGCGTTGGCCAGGTTTCTGTCTACCTAACCACTTTAAGTAGCCGACTGAACTGATTATCACACTTGGTGATGTAATATATTGATCAACTTCAGTTCCTGGTCTGAGAAACTGGCCCATGGCTCAGACCAGCAGGGCCACATAGTTTCTTCCACTGAGGCGGTGTCCTCTCCTCAAAATCTCTCCAAATTTAAAACAAATAAATTCAAATGCTCATTTATATCCAAGGACGTGGATGCCAGATTTCCACATTTGCTAATCTAGGTCACAGAACATCTAAAAATCAGAAAAATCATGACTGTTTAAATTGCAAACAGGCCACAATAAGCTAATCTGGAGGTCATTGCTTTGCCTGTATTGGTAACCATAGCAACAATGGCTGACCTTATAATTGGTGAGACTACTAGATATGAATTGAACACTGTAAAAAAACAGCTCAGTGAGAATTTCTAAAACCCCAAATTAAAAATTAACTGTGTATTTTCCCCACTTCAAGTGAGGTTCAGCCCACAGTTCACGTGCACATGGCTTTCGTGAATTGATGTCTGTAAATGGCTTAGTGTCTCATTGTGTGTGTATCTGCCCTTTCATAGACTGGCAACCCAACAGGGCATCCCTTTTCTTTCTAGGATGGGTTTGAGGCTCATGTGGTTAAGTAATTATGGAAACCAGATGGACGATTTAAATGTTAAGCATGCTGGAACTCACCTCACATTAGCATGTGACTGGGGAGAAATGGCGCCATGTGCAAAATGCCTCTGAGGCAAATCTTGAACAGACTAATTTGCTGAAGTGTGAAATGAGGTGAGCGTAAATTTAAGTGAACAAAACTACAGCTACTGGCTGCACTGTGGCTCAGTAGCTAGTACTGTTGCCACACTCTTCCAGTATTGAGGGTTTAAGATCGCAGGTTCTCCTTGTGTTCTGTGGGTTTACTCCCACAATCCAAAGACATGTGCTTAGACTAACTGGCATCTCGAAATTGCCCATAGCATATGGTTCAGTGTGCGGTTGTACGCTCTGTGATTTAACAGCATGCCATCCAGGGTGTAGCCCTGCCTCGTGTCCTATGCTGCCTGGTATCAGTTCAAGGTGACCCTGACCTGGTGCAATTTACTAGTGTACACTATTTCCAAATAGTACAAAGCCACTATGGTCATCAGACATCAGCAAATATATTTATCCACATGTTTATTAATTTAATGCTGTTTTATTTATTAAACCAGATATACACCAACAGGGGCGCCGTAAGGGGGGGAAGTTAAGATGAAGTTATTCTTGATAACTTTATAACAACCGAATATGAGATTACATGTACCATCCGAATATAATTAAGAGGTCAGTGAATGTATGTGTTATATATTTAAAGCTAGCTAAACAGCACACGTTTACTAATACAGTAAATCATGTAATCGGTAAATACTGACACCCAGTGGTGAAAAGTAAATATTTTTCTGTGACATTTTGCAGAGTTGTTTACAGCCAATTGGGCATTAAGTGTAGGTTTTCTAAGTTACTGGGTGTTTTTGTTTGGGGGTGGAGCCCAATAGTATATTCTTTCATAGGGCCCTACAGTGAACCTGATAGAATTTTATGTTTCTGACGTTTGACAGATCATCTTGCATGTTGGAAACCTTAATTTTCTATTTTTGGAGCAACACTCAGACGGTTACAGTGTGTGACGAACCAGTGGTAGGGTACTAAAGAAACACTGGGCACTTCACTCTGGTTATGTTGTCTGAATTCCGTGTAACTCCCTTAATTCACAATGTTTAAACAATCTTTATTATGACTCATCACTTGATGAACAAGAGAAATGCCAATGGCATTTCTGTGGGGGAAAACATCATTAATGAGATACGTAGGTCAGAGGAATATGGCCACACCCTTTAAAGTTAAAAATAACAGCTTTGGTATGACAGTGGTGAGCAGAATGGTTCCTATATCCATGAAGTTTTGGAGGAAAGAGTGGGTACTAGCTTGATGTAGATAAAAAACTGGCTACTGAGCGTGTGCTTGTGTATGTCACTTAAACAACGTCTTTGAAGGCTAACAGATTATGCTTACTTTCGTCACCAACAAGTCCAAATGCTTGGGTCAGCTTAACAGTCATGATTCCTCCCCCTTCTGGTTCTGTATCAGCCCCATCTCACATCCAGGTCACATCAGGCACATTCCAATACATGGCAGACAAACAGGAAGCCCTGGGGACCTCCAGCCTGAATGGAACGTGCCGGAGATTGAGTTCCAAGTCCGTCATACTAATATCAGGAAAGCCTATTGTTTGGTTTCCAGGGCACACTCTGTTAAGCTTGTCTCTGGTTACATAAAGGCAGTGCTTTCGCTAGGAAAAGTGCAGGGAACAATGATAATGTTTTGTCAGTGCACATTCTTTAAATCTTTCCGTACTGAAATGTACACAATCTCAGTGTAGCCTTAAGGAGAATCGGGACCTCACAGTATTGCCAGACCTTGGATTTTCTCTCTGAAATGTAATTTTCTTCCCGTTGGGAGGTTGTACAGATAGCCCTGTTCATAATTTTTCAAACCAAACCAAACTCAAAAAATTGCCATCAAAGATGATGAATCTGAGTGTGATATTTTAAATAGCTCTTCACCGCTTTACAAAATAGGTAAAATGAGATAGGTCAAGTGTTTTAAGCCATGTTGCCTATTCTCTAAATACTACAATGGTAGTCTTGGCGCTCCTTGTCCTCTTTGAGTGCCAGGGTGCCCCTTGAAGCTTTTCTGTACACCAGAGAGCCCTTGGGATCCAGCTTGGGCTAAGAGAAGACAAAGCATTGAACCTCCTCCATTTGCCTGCGAAATATACAATCCTGGCCTCCCCGTCTCTTATCTTTCACTGGCAGGCGCATCAAGCAAGTGCTGCAGTAATTACATGGCTGCATCGGACTGGATTTGTGTTTGTTGTCTTCTCAGCTTCGGTGGCGATCACGCTCAGTGACACTCCAAGCCATTTCCCTTCGAGACACCTTAGCACAAAAGCACAGCGGGTAACCCTGCATGCAAAAGCATACAAATTATGTAAGGTGAGCTGCATTACTGAAGGCTCCAGTATGACCATCTGAGAGGAGGAGGGTTAACAAAACAAGATGTGCATCAAACTGCCACAAGAGACTGAGGTGGAAAAAAACAACTAGGATATTAAACACCTGTACGGCGCTTTTCAGAACACCACAAGTGATAAAAAACATGCAGATTTACACAATATAGCCCAGCTTAATTAAAAACTATTCTTTTTTGCTTTCAAAATGACATACCCCATTACTGCGACACAGAATGGCAATTACATTGGAGCATTAAAGGTACTGCACCAGCTAAGAAGTGAACTCACATGCAACCGCCATAACCTTCCAGACAAGATGATCCTTCTTCTAGATTAAAAGGCTGGAGGACGGTGTCAAACTTGTCACACGCCTCATGTGACATCACAAGTGTGCACTTTCTGACTGCTACATAAACACAATGCACATTCAGTCATCATGATAATGCTGAGGCTTCAGCTGCAGCTCAAATTTAATGCAAATTTAAATTATACCTGTTGAAAACCTATACACAGTACGTACACTGACAGCAGGAAATATCACTCAGGGTTTATACAGCTGAATACAAATTCCACAGCTTTGATATAAAGGGGGTATTACACCACTAACTACACTATGCATTATTTTTCTGTGAATTTGAACATGAATTACTTGATTTAACCAATTCTCCCTGTAAAATACCAGAGATGTCAATCAACAAAAATGTGTAGGCTACTAATTACATGCTTACTTTTTTTCATTTCCTATCCATCATGCACTGTCCCATCTCAGGAACAGACAGGCTCCTGGGATTTTCACACAACTGTGTCTAGAGTTTACAGAGAATGATAACAAAATATCCATTTGGGTCAGTTCTACGGCTGAGAAAGCCTTGCTTAATCAGAGAAGTCAGAGGAAAATGGACAGATTTATGAAAGCTAACAATAAGGCCGTACCACAACAATGATTGACCAATACAATAGTGATGCACAACAAGGCATATCTGAATCCCGAACTTGTCAATCCTTGAAGTGGTGCTGGAAACAAAATGGGGTTCCACCTGGTACTACAATTGGGCATCTAATAAAGTGGCCGCTGAATACAGATGATGACAACGTGGGAGGGATCAGAAAAAATAAAAATGTGTGGAAAGTGTGATGCCTATTTTTAATGACCACTAAAAATTAACCACTAAAAAGCCACTTTCTGGGGAAATTAACAACAGGCTCTCGCCCTTTACTGTAAGTCTTTCTTTCTTGTAATTGAGCATGTATGTTTATAGGTGGGTGTGGATGAGCCGAATGATAGCCAAGCTCCTAAACAGAACAGAAGTATTTAACTCAATGGAGCATTAAAAGTTTCCGAGCGGAAAGGATGAGTTACAAAGCTGTGTGGTATGCCCGAATCAGAAAATACAGCTATCAGCAAGCAGTGAAGGCCTTATATGGAATGCCAAAAAAAAATAATAATAAAAGCAGCATATTATGATCTAATGAAACAAAAATATGAAATAAAAGGTTTGTTCCGAAAATGTAATGCATTTGAATGAAATATTTAAAATTAAAATGGCACCTTTATTAATTCATTTATTTTTAGTTCATTTAGAATTTAGAGGTGTTCCGTTGATTATAACGTTCCATACAGAGTTATATTAACATGGACTTGCTGCCAACTTGACCCCATCACCATGTGAATGTGTGTCTTTCACGCCTTCTTCTCTCCCACGCGTAATATCAACTTGTCCCTTCGAATAAACCAAATCGTATTTGCGGTGCCTAGGGCACACCAAACGTGACGTCATATTCTCTAAGGGCTCGCGAGGTCTGAGCTTAACGGAAGGTTACTGCAGGTCAAGAGCAGTATTCTATGAGCCACTCCCTTGTTGAATATTAATTTTTTTTTTGACCCCACCCACAAATCCGACAACTCGATGGACGATTGGCGGGTGTCGGTTGCCAAGGGCGTTGACTTCCGGTGTTCTCGCGTTGCAGGTTGTGGTGAGTTTACCCGTCTTCGAGCTGAGCCGACGCAGGGCGCTTCGGTGCGTCTCTTTTTCCCCCTTAACGGAAGTCGCCGTGAACCGCCGTAATAGTCGGATTTCGTGCGTTTCTGGTACCTCCGTAGGTATGACCGAGAGCTCAGCCAACAAGCAGGCGAACGGAGAAGCTTGCCGCAAGTCCGCGAGCGGTAAGAGACCGGAGAGGAACGGTTACGTGAAGAAGCCGTATGTCACCTGGCAGCAGAAGCGCTGCTACCCCGAGGAGAAGGTGAGGGCCTGCCCACGTCGAGAGCACCGGACTGGGTGTCCTCCGTGTCGCCGCTGAGCGGTTCGCTTTCTGGGTTGGGAGGAGGAAAATGGCGTGTAACGTCGGCCAGGCCGGTAACCGCCCTGGAATAACTCATTTCGATCCGCCTTCAGCAAGTGGCAGACCGCTTCTGTACGTCGTTTCTGACAGGCAGTGCAAGCTGAATTATAGTTGTGTGTGTGTGTGGTACCTTCGCTTTCCTCCATTTTAATCCGCTGATTTATGTATTTGTTTTTAAAATTAAATGTACTCAAATAATAAAATGGGATCAATGGATTTCCACACGTCTTGGACTGTCTTTGTCTTTGGGTGCCTGGTGGCCTGTGTGTAGTGATGTGCTGTAACGTGATTGTGTTTGCACAGATGCCATCGACTGGTCACAGAGGCATTTCAGAGCTGGGCATGAGGAGTCACATGGAGCTGCTAAGCAGCAGCTTCTCAGTTACTGTCTGGCTTAGGGATTCTGGCTCAGGGCTTGAAAAGAGTCCTCTGTCTTTAACAGTTTTTTGATTTTTTTTTTTTTTTTTTTAACAGTTTTCCTCGCTGTAAAATGACCAGTTTTTACCTGAAACCTACAGTTTTCCCATTTTGAATTGGAATTCTTGCATCGCAAGTAAATTTTATCTTTTGCCTTTGGTGGTCTTGAATTTGAACGTTCAAGTGTTTTGATGATGGTGGTATGGTTTTAAGATGTAACCTTCTCAATTAAGTAATAATATTACAACCCTAGAAACCCATCTTGCCTTTGAATTGATCCATCTTGTGCAGGGAGTTCCCTCTTAATCTTGGGTTCTTTTTCCAGTATTCAGTTTGTATGCCCAGCAGATTGTGCTCTGTAAGTACGGTTTTTCTCTTGTCCTTCCAGAGCCACCATGGCCCTGCCTGTAATGGAGGTTTGTACAACAGACCCTTCATCGAGACCTTTGAGGAGACGCCCATGCTGGTGGCCGTCCTCACCTGCATGGGCTATATGATACTCACTCTCTTCGGCTACCTGAGGAACTTTCTGAGGAAACAGAAGATTGAGAAGTGCCACATCGCCCAAGAGAGGGAGGAACAAAAGGTATGTTCTGGTGAGGGGACAGGTGGCATTGCAGCCCGTCTCACCATGTTCGCGTGAGTTTGGCCCGCAGTCGATCTCCGACGATCCACACCTGGGGAGGACGCCTGCCCATTCGGTGAGGTGCACCTGCTGTATAGAACGGCGTGTGACATGTTGGGACTCACAAAGGAAGGAATGTTGACAAGCCGGTGACTTGGTTTGTTGGAAATGAGTAGCTAATAACAGTGATCCCAGAGCCGTGGCTCTGGCTGGCTTTGAGCCACGTTGCACTAGCCCTTCAAAGCTGTAACTGATCCAGCCTTCTGAGGTGTACACAATTTCACTGAATTTTCCCATCATTCGTTTGCAGTTGGCCGCTTATTAATACTGCTCCCATCTCCGTAAAACAGGCTGCTTTCATGTCTGTTCAGTATGACACACGCGATGTGGCATTTGTAAAATGGTTTCTGTGGTTTGATTGAAGTACAGGGCCAGTTCCCTGAGGTTAATTTTACGGATGCGAGTTTAATTGTCTTCAGTATCTTTTTTTTTTTTTTCTTTTCAGAAATAGGTGGCAGGTATAAAGTGTAATTTTCCCACCCCCCCCCCATTCCACCTCTTTTGCCTATGTTCGCTTATGCCTCAAACTGGAGAATTTGTCGCCTGTTGTACTGGCCCAGACTTTAGATGTGACCGATAAGGTGTTTTACTTCACCCCTGTGGCCAGCTGGAAAGGGGCTCTCTCATCTCAGAGTGCTGCCGTTTTTACCCCAATATCCTCTCCTGCAGGATTTCGTCCCACTCTATCAAGACTTTGAAAACTTCTACAACATTAACCTATACATGCGCATCAGTGACTGCTGGAACAGGCCCATATGCAGTGTTCCAGGGGCCAAGATGGACCTGGTGGAACGGGTGTCCCGTGACTACAACTGGACCTTTCAGTGAGTGTCTAGATGCGGGAGGGCAGTTAGGACTCTATCTTTTTTAGAGTGCTGTAGCAGTTTCCAGCAGAACTGGTCATCGGCACTCTTGTAACTGCAATAGTTTACATGTTTCCGGTATTGGAAAATTGAGATTTTTTTCTTTACATTTTTACCATTAAAAATAATTTTCAGGTTCTGTTGCAGAGCTACTTTGGGTTAGTATTTGGTAATTATGCAGCTACACTTCTGTCAACTGAGTAGAGCTTGTTTTTTAAGTGGAGAAACTTTGCCACACCAATGTGGTTATGATTTGCCATTATTATTGTTGATGATGATGATGATGATAGAAGATGCTGCCTCAGATGATAAGCTACAACTCCCCAAAGCCACCGTGCTCGCACTATACCTTGACTCATTTTATCTCAGATTAGTTAGAATCGTTATTTTCCACTCCGGCGTATTGGATATGTCGTGAGTGTGAATTAGCAGCTGCTCCACTGTGACTGATATTTCCCCTTTCTTGACATCCAGGTACACAGGCAGAGTGATCAAAGATGTCATCAACATGGGCTCGTACAACTACTTGGGTTTCGCTGAGAACACGGGGCCGTGTGCCGAGGCCGCTGCCAAGGCCATCGAGACGTACGGGATTGGGGTGGGCAGCACCAGGCAGGAGATGGGTAGGTATATTTACCCCCGTGTGTTGCCGGGACCTTGCTTCCACCCTTTATCGGTGACTGACCACGTGCCTGTCGCTGATGTCAAAACGTGAGCTTGTGGATGGCGGAATGTGATATAACATGAAATTTGCCCCTTTGATGATGGGAAGACAAGCTGCTGTTTGGTAGAGGTTTGCAAAGAGCACCACAGCAGTCACGACTTGCTGTAGCCTGGCTTTAAGTGTGGATTTCCTCAGGCAACTTGGACAAGCATGAAGAATTGGAGGAGCTGACAGCCAGGTTCCTGGGTGTGGAGGATGCCATGGTCTTCGGCATGGGGTTCGCGACCAACTCCATGAACATTCCGGCTCTGACCGGCAAGGTAAGTATCAGCTTCCATCTGTCTCCTATTGTCGGTTCCTCCCTTGTGTTCTGCCATCTGTAATCCTTTAGTATTCCCTGACTCTGCCCAGCCAGCCCTCTTTTCTGCGTTTCTCTCCTTTACCCTTCCCTCCTTTTCTTGCCATGGGTTCTCCTGCAAAGCTTCTGCATGGCTGTGTTAATAGCTGTGTCTGACATTAATCAGCAGTATCCTTATGGATCTCTTACTGACCTGTCTTTAAGCAGCTGCCCTTAAACCCCTCAGAGATCAGGATGTCCTACAAGAGTCCTGCTCAGCAGGTCACTACGGTCCCTCCAGATGAATTCAACCTCGGGTGGGGGTGGAGGCTAGAATCTCAGCAGGAAGTGTGTTAAGTCTCATGGTTTCACAGCTTTTGCTTCCCATTTTCAGCCTGAGCTGGTTCTGAATTGAAGGAAGGGAGGACTCACAATGATGGGTTGAGACATGCTGTAAATACATCAGATTGTGTAAACGGATTCTGGCTGTTGATTTGGCAATGGCTGAAGTATAAGGAAGCAACACAAAGAGAAAAGGCAGAAATAATTTCTTTTTCTGGTACTATTTATGGTGTTTGTACATCTCAGTATGTACAGTATGTATGTGTTCCATACATATTGATGTTTCCTGTAGGGGGCACTAATGGGGAGGCTTCATGTGGTAGGTTAGCAGTTGTAGTCAGAGTGTTTTCGCTCCTGTTCTTCAGCTGTAAGTGTCATGGGATAGTCATATGACCTCTGTGTTCCCCTCCTCCTAGGGCTGTCTTATCCTGAGCGATGAGCTGAACCATGCCTCCCTGATCCTGGGGGCCAGGCTGTCGGGGTCCACCATCCGTGTCTTCAAACACAACAGTGAGCCCCCTTCCACGCTGACCCAACACAAACATCCGCTTACACTCACTAGGTTTCCGCTGTCGACAGCCAACTACATGGTCCCCGCCCACCCAGAAGGGCCCCTTATGTAAACCAGAGTCAGTTTTACACTACACACGAGACCCAGTTTACATGCCAGCCTTCATCACAGGAAGTTCCTAGTTTCCCCTTCCCTGCAGTGTTGTGAACAGCCAAATGTATCTATAATGTGGACCGGGTACCTGATTTCTGACCCGTTTGTTGGATGGGTGCTACGTTAAGTACTGATTTTGCTTACTGACAATCATCCTGATTGTCGGATAACTGGTTTGTAGTCAGGCGTAGAGCTCATGTTTTCCTTTAAATGCCCTGGATGAGTCATAGAGGCTGAACGGCTCCAGGCTGCGGCCCGTTGGGTGGTGCCGGAGCTGCAGGGGGCTGATTGTGCTGTCTCCCACTGCTGTGTTCTAGACATGCAGAGCCTGGAGAAGCTGCTGCGGGACGCCATTGTCCACGGCCAACCCAGAACCCACCGGCCATGGAAGAAGATTCTCATAGTCGTGGAGGGAATCTACAGGTGCTACAGAAATAAGACGTACCTCTGCTGCTGCATTCCCATGGTTCAGGGAACCTGTATGTTCCTGTACAGAATATGGACGTGTGTCTTCATACCCCTGGACTGTAACTGAATTTTGCTGCTGTTTTGGTACATGCTCTACTGCTTTGTCTAATTTTCACTGCTTGCCGTATGTATCTATTTCTCCATTTCACATTCACTTGGAGCCTTTTGGAACTGGAAGCTGCTGTCTGTAGTATTATCACTCTGACTATTACTTTTGGTATCCAAGGTTGAGAACTGTGTCAGTTGACTTCAGTGCCAAACTTAACCCAGGTCTGCTGTATTTTCTCCTGTCTTTGGGGGTCCATTTGCCACCCAGGCTGCATGACCGTCACCTCTGACCCCAGAACTTTTTTTACCACCAGCATGGAGGGCTCCATCGTGCGCCTCCCGGAAGTAATCGCCCTAAAGAAGAAGTACAAGGCCTTCCTGTACCTGGATGAGGCCCACAGCATCGGTGCACTGGGTCCCCGTGGGAGGGGTGTGGTTGATTACTTCGGTCTGGATCCCCACGACGTGGACATGCTAATGGGAACGTTCACCAAGAGTTTCGGAGCAGCTGGGGGTTACATCGGCGGGAAGAAGGTAAGAGGTGGGTAGGTGTGGGTAGGTGTGGAGGACAATGGTCATTCAAGGGTCATTCGGAATGGTATCATGTGGAACTGCATTACAGGCAAGGCTCTTGTTCACCAAGCATGTGTGTGAGGGCGCACACGTTAACAGGTAAACGTTAAAATCAAGGCATGGCCTTGGTGACATTCTCCCCTGCTCTTTGTCTCCAGGAGTTGATAGATTACCTCCGTACACACTCTCACAGTGCTGCATATGCCGCCTCCATGTCACCTCCTGTGGCAGAACAGATCATCACTTCTATGAAGTGCATCATGGGAGAGGACGGCACCACAGTAGGTAAGTCTGAAGAAATGGGCTGGGGTGAGCACTGTCTTAAATTCATTACAGTGGGTGTCCAGGTGGTGGGGGAGCTACAGACCTGTACTGTCAGCGGCAGTGTGCTGTGCCGGTATTTCTGTAGCCACCAGATGGCAGTATAGGCCTTTCCAGCTTATAGGGATGTAGAAACCTTTGAGATGTGGATGCAGTGGCTTTTTTGGTGTCTAATAAGCATGTGTGAGGTAATGCGTTCATAAGTCTGTTATTCATCAGTCGGAAAGTAAGACAGAAACTACCAAGCTGGCTGGTAACTCGAACATTGGTTTTATTTTGTTCTTTACAAAAACTGTTCCTCTTGCACGAGAATTGGTGGAAGTCTGTTGCCCATTAATTATTTTGTTTTGTTGTACCCATAATACCTACCTTGCCCTATTTTAAAGCCTTCTAGGTACTGCCCAGTGTTGGTCACGGCGTTAGATGGTTGTCAGGGCAACCAGTGACATGGGGATGTAACTGTCCCATTTGTGTTTGACTGTCAGTGCCGCGCGGACGTCTGGAAGGCGCACTGGCATCCTGTTTGGAAGGGCTGTTTTCATTGCCAGCTTCTACGTATGTGCAGGAAAGGACTCCTCACCTCACAATCACCCTGGTCTCCATGGTTCCCATACACAAGAGCAGGCGTGTGAATCGTATGAATTTAGAGATGGACTAAGGTGTGTGTTGTGGAACAATCCATAGGTACGATTAACTTGGTTTTGCAGATCAATAAGCGGTAGAGCAGCATCTCCCTGTGTGTAATCAAATCTGTGTAAGCCCTAGGAGCTCAGACTTTGACAGGAAATTTCCATCTAGTCCTTTTCTATAGATGCGGGTTAACTTAGTATCACACTGAGCACTTTGTCACCAGCCATTACTTATGGGACTGAGGATTAGAGACACACATTTGGTCCTTTGAGCTCACAGCCTGAAAGTGTCTCAAATGCCCACGATGCCACGGCCTTGGCCTTCAGTTGGCTGAGTCTCTGTAAAAGACCACCGCCCCAAACAAACACTAAAGCTCTCAGATTTCAAGGGATGACTTCGACAGACACCCCTGCTTATCTGATAACATTGCAGTTAGCCGGGGGGAGTAGAGACGTCATCTAAAGTCCAGCAGAGGGGTGTCGTGGTGGATCGTTAAATGGCGAGAGCCTTATGTGAGATGTTTGCAATTCGGAGTCAGGGGAGGCTGGGAAATGACACTGAATCAGTGCTGTTCTCAGCCCAGCTGTGTTCAGATCTTCAGTTCCATCCTGTACCTCTCTGTGTTGAAAGTTAAGTAGGTTTTACAGGAGTGGAATTACAGGCTCCCTCAGGATTTAAAACCGCAACCAGTTTGCCAGTTCCTTAACCAGCACACTTGCCTTTGCAGCCTTAATAGCTATGGGGAACTGCAGTCTCAGATTCTGCCTGCATGGTATTGGGTTTCAGAATCTAACCTGTCTCATCAGATGGGTATGTCAATAAGACAATAGCACATTATGTATCTAACGAGTTCTTTGCACCGTGGGCTTTGGTGTCTCCCCATGCCGTATCCGTTCCTGTAATGGACAGGCCCCGAGTGGGCAAGTGCAGGCATGCCACACGCAAAGCTTCTACCCTCCGTTAGCCTGCAGCGGCTAGCACATTTTTGGTCTGCGTGGCAGCCATATTGTCCCTCAGTGACTGGTGGTATGGTTGCGTATGTCCAAGGCACTTTGTCGTTTTCATTTTCCCTCCCAGTACACATGGATTGTGGACAGGGGAAGCATGTGGGACATGGTCAGCCCCCGTGTTTAGCGAATTCAGTACATTGTGGGTTGGCAGTGAGAACTGGGACAACTGCAGCAGTGTGAGTCTGGGGGCTGCTAGTGGTCACCATTGAAGGGGGGGGGTTACAGAACAGGAGGGTAATTTCCTGTGTTCCCCTCCTGGGGGCTAACACCTGCTCTGATGTGCCTCAGGGGACTGGGGACCCCACCCTGATGGTTGGGAGTATCTACCTATCAAGTGCCGCTTGCTTTTGTCTATCTTCATCACTGCAGCAAGGAACCTCTTTCCTTTTGTGTAATTAGTTTGCATTGTTTTATGAGAAATGAAGGTAACTTTTTTTTATATAGATTTTTTTAATCTTTTTGATTGAGTTTGAGCTGCACTAGTCCCACCCCTTGTCCTGACCAGTTTAGCAGCATCGTTGGCTCTCTGCTTCTACTGAATTTGCATCTTAAAGGTGCAGCGAATAGATGTATCCCCGTAGCTTGCGTTTGGAAGTGTAGTCATCATCGGCACAATGTTCCATAGCAGTGCATATGCTCTCATGTAGATGGCAGGTGTGAGCACACAGATGCAGCAGCCAAAGCTGACAGAAGGCAGCATGTGCAGAGCAAATGTTGAGTTTGGAGTAAGGAAACGGTATGGCCGCCACAGCGGGCACGTGAGATGCTCTTACCTCCGAAGAGTTCCGCGTGTCTGCGCTGCCAGCAGACAGAATCGTATTTCAGCTTTAAGCCGGGTGTCTCCACCGCTGTAGGACCGCTCTGCCCCTTCCCAGGGACCACCGAGAGGAAATGGGGGGGGGGGCGGGCGCCCCTTGTCGCGGGGCCGCCCCCCCTGGCGCGTGGCCCGCCGGCCCCCGGGCCCGCCCCCCCCCCTCGCCGGGTGCTGCTTGGTT
>JAACJT020000033.1:10406264-10443225 GCA_009936485.2 Gymnarchus niloticus
CCATCCACGACCAACACCCCTATTTTTCACCCTTCCGGCTGGGCCCCCCCCCCAGCAGCCCCGCCCGCCCCCCCCCCCGCGAGAGCCCGGGGGGGGGGGGGGGGGGGGGGGGGGGTCACTTTATATCGGGTAGAGACTACTTGCGTCCGTCACCGCAGGCTCATGGGTCCTGTGCCGCCTGCTCAGGGTGTTAGTGTGTTTACCATTCACGTTACGCTCCGCCCCTGGTTTGATTTACCTTCTGGAGGGGCAGCTCTCTCCTGCCCCCTGGGGGAGGGGGCAGAATATCACTCCACAAACTTTCCTAATCCCTCCTTGTTCCATCTTGTGTATGTGTTCATGTTGTGGCTATTTCAGCTAGATTAATGCACATCTTACACAGCTGTCCTTCAGATAGATTGAAGTTGAACCCAGTACTAGTTAATGAGAAGGTTAACATCCACTAGTACACAGGAAGGCGCCAGGCTGCTTTCCCACACTCTTTAAACATCTCTCAGGGCCATAGCTGTTCTGGAACAGCTGGACTGGGCTAGAGGCAGGCTGTCGGGACGGAGCGTCTGGTTGTGCATGTCGACACGGGTCACGTACGACCGTGCTGGCGCAGGGTGCCGGGAGCGTGTGGACATTCTTCACAGCTTCTTTAAACGTGTGTCAGAAAGGCGGTGGGTAAGGAGCCCAGAGGATAAACCTCCTGCCTCAGCTGTGTGACTGCTGGTCATACTTCCTGTCCTTTTGCACAAGTTAGGTTGCGCGTGGTCCTGCCGCCCTGCCCCTCACCCCATATTTACCTTGCTCGGGACCCCAGAACACAGTCCTTTGTAATCATCTCCCTCTAGATTAAAAGGAAGTGGGGAGAACCGTCCACTTGAAAGGGATACACGAGGCCCCCACATCTGGAAGCACTTTCCTTGTCTCTCTTTCTCAATCTTCACCCGGTGCCGGTGTCTGGAAGGCGTTAAGAGTGTGTATTGTGAAACTAACTGTTGAGAGCGTGACCCTGTACCCCAACCCCCACCCATAAACCCCCCACCAGAGAATTTACTTTGGAGGGTACTCTTTCGGGAAACATCAGAACTTGAGCACCCCCCCCCCCCGGCCACCCTTCCAGAGTTTTATTGCTTTCAGATGCACGTTGGGGTTTTAATCGGTTCCCCTTCGAAGGGGAAGAGTGTTGTAGCATTTTGGCTTGACACTAGAGGATGTGACAGGAAATGACATTGAAAGCAGGGGTAGCCAGCGACCAGTGTCTTGCTTGGGTGTCTTTCCTCAAATGCATCTTCAGTTAGTTGCCCCTCCCCCATTCGGTAGCTGATTCCACACCTGCAGCGTTCTCTAAGCAAACTTCTGGCCAAATGGCCAAAAGAGTCATTTGTTTTGCCTGACTGCCCAGCTATTGCTCTGTGTCTAATGCTGCCCAGTGTTCTGGCGGGAAGGTGAACATAGACGGGACTGTTTGTTACCTAGCTAGGTCTCAGGACCCAGAAGGATTTGCAAGTGTCCGAATATCTCAATTTTATTTTTTTTCTGAAATGTTTTTTTTTTTTTTTTTTTTTTTTTTTTTTTTAAAAACAGTCGCAGATGTTCTAAAAATGCGGTTTTAATTCTTCAAGCATAGAGTATTTTATGCAGTGTGGTTAATGCGTGCCAGGGTGTGGTTTTATTTTGTGATTATAGTTGTGGTTTTTACTGACTGATTTATTCCCTTGTTTTTAAATTGGGTCTCATTCTGTTGTCATTTTGGATGAACTTTCTCCCTCTTTTGTTTTTCGTTTTATCTGTGCTGCGTCCTTCCTGGAGCACGCCAGGACAGGATGCATGCGTGAGCCGCCGAGGCGTCTCTGCTACTATGACCTCGCCGCGCCCATGGCCGTGTCGTGACTCGTAGGGGTGTCGGCATGGGGAGGTCGTGGGCCGCTGGCAGGGAGGTGCCCGGTAACGAGGCAGATGCCGGATCCCTCGGACAGCGGGGGACCGGGGGCTCCTTTGAGCCAAGTCTCCGGCGTGCGGGGAATGTTAAACAAGTGAAAACCAGTCCTTGGAAGTGTGACTTTCTGAGTGGATCACTCCGCGGCAGGCTAAACGCCTTCATTCGCGCGGAGGTAACGGGAATATTATTTCAGATGTGTTGTTGTACGGGCCTTTGAAAGCATATGTCATTATGGTGTGTTGTTTTTCTTAGCTTCAGGTAGTGTCAGTGATTTATATTTATTTATTTATTTATTTGCTAGCTAACATTCAACTCCGTATTAAAAGCAGAGTGTAAGGGGCAGCTTGCGTTATATAGGGTTTTTCATGCACCCACCTGGGCGTTGTGGGAAAGCAGTAGAGCCCAGTGAAATCCGTCAGGATGTTAATGAATAACGGGAGAATCGGGAGAAATTGAGAATTAATCCCAAATGTGTAAACGTCTTGTTGAAAAGAGGTGTGCAGATGTTTACCAGTTGTGTTGACATTTTCTGCAATGGAGTTCATTTTTTTTTTTAAGGCAAATATTACCTGTGAATGGGTAAAATTTGATTTAAGAATTCACTGTTGCCAAGCCGTAATGTGCAAGGCTTGATGCCGGCAACCATATTCTCTGCCTCTCCTTGTCTTTATTCTGGAATGCCGTAAGTGCACCCCAGTCGCTGATGTGTTGACACATGGTGAAATTTCAAACGCCTGTCTGATCTCTGCCCGTAGGTCGCGAGCGCACCAAGCAGCTTGCTGAGAACACGCAATACTTCCGCAGGAAGCTTCGGGAACTGGGCTTCATCATCTACGGGAATAACGACTCGCCCGTCGTCCCTGTAATGCTCTACATGCCAGCTAAAATCGGGTAGGTTTAGGGCTGTTCAGCATTTATAACACATTTAATCAGCGCCCCCTGGCTGCGTTCCTCTGGAAATGCTACTGGGAGGAGGTTCCAGGCCAGGCTCAGGGCTCGCTGAAGGGTTTGTATTTCCCACTTGGGTTGTGGGGCCTGGGTCCTCAACTGGGATGGATGTAAGCAAGGATGATCACATTGAGTATTTTTTTCAGATTCATGCAGGCAAGAAAAGCCAAGATATAGTAGTAGAACAGTGAGAATGAAATATGAAGGCCAAATGTTCAGGCAAAACTCTGGGTCTCCCCCTAACCAGAGTCCCTTAAGCCAAATCGAGAAATATAATGCTTATTGTTCATGCTGCCTTTCACGGTCAGAAATGGTCTTACACCCCTCACTGCTCCACTTCTCCCCCCCAGGGCGTTCGGCCGGGAGATGCTGAAGAGAAATATCGGGGTAGTGGTGGTGGGCTTCCCAGCCACACCCATCATTGAATCCAGGGCACGCTTTTGTGTGTCTGCCGCTCATACCCGTGAAATGCTGGACATGGTGAGTCTGGCTCCATATTGCTGCTATTTTATTTTAGTTTGTTTATGAAGGACCGCCATTGGAACACAGTCATCTATGGACCTAGGAGGTCCCATTACCTTAAATGATCTGTTTCGCACATCACTTCCTGAAATGTTTTGTGCTTCAGCGACTTGGATCAAAACAAAAGGCCAGTTGCTTTCAGATGGTTTGCCATGTTGCTGTCCCATGCAGTCCACCTCCTGGTCATTTTATCGTTTATCAGAACTCGTTCTACACCTCCCGGCTACTCAAACAGTTGATGTATTTGTTGGACGTTTGTTTCGTACTGGTAGCTATGTCTGGAACTACATGGGTTTAGCTTTCTAAAAGTGTTTGATGCCATCGTACCATACACTGTAAATGGTGCTTGTCCTACGTAAATTATTCAACTGTAGAACTTTGCCACTCATTAAGGGTTTTCTTTGTGTAAATCATCTGGCAAGGGCAAGCCGCAGAATGCTCTTTAAAGCCATCTCGAAGATACCAATGAACTTGACGTGAATCCGTGAGCATGTTTTGCCCCACGCCGGCCTGATCTGTGCTTAACAGCAGGATTCTACATTTACAGGCACTGAGCGCAATCAGCGAAGTCGGGGACCTCCTGCAGATAAAGTACTCCAGACACAGGGCTCTGCCCACGGCAGACTGGGCTTCTGATGACACTCTGTACGACGGGATTGACAACTGAGCCCCTCCCTCTTCGAAAACAGGCATGGGGCGCTCTCCTGTGGCAGCATGGAGGAATGATACGGAAACACTCACTGCACAGAAGTTTTATTACCCACCCTGGTTATACATGTTCAGCTTGTAAAAGCCAGGCAGGAACATGACAGATTTTTTTTTTTTTTTTACATCATTCTCCTTTTATGACTGTGGGGATTGGAAATCAAGAGTCACCCTGTTTATGAACAGAATTTAAAATTCACCTGTTCTCACATCTTGAATCTTTTTGACTAGAAAAAATAAATTGCATTTTAGTATATAGTAACTTTTTTTTTTTTTTTTTTTTTTTTTTTTTTTTTTTTACAAATACACAGCATCAGCACAAGATTCTTGGGAAACAGGCTATTTAAAGATTATATTATAGCAGCTTTATTTTCTTTTCCCCTCCTTTCGAATGACCTGTCTGAGTCCCCTAATTTAAACCTGTGTTTAATGCTTGTTTTAGTCACGGTCAGCATCTTAAATCACCAGTGTAAATGTTTGGTTCTGTGTTGGTCAAACAGTTTTCAAATGTTACGTGTTAACAGATGAAGCGTGACTTCCCGATTGGCTTAAAAGGGTCGTTCCTAACTGAGATTTGTGCATAACAATGCATGACTATCAGAGAGGCCTTGAGTATGTTCTCTTTTTTAAAAAACTGTGGCCAGTGTAATTGGATGACTTTTCTGGTCCTATTAAGGTCTAAGTGCAATCTTTATGATCAACACAAGCATTCTCTCTGTGGTCATACAGTGCTTTTTGTCTTAATGTTTTTTTTGTTTGTTTGTTCCCTTGCACTCAGAAGATGCCAGTTGCATATCTGCACCATTGCCCTTACCAAAAAACCATATACTTTTTTATTAATACTGTCTGCCTCATTAATTGAAGGAATTTATATCAATTAGCATTGAAATTCCATCTGCCTGTGTGTGATTGTATTATACCTACACATACTTATGTACAGATTTATTTATTTTACTTTGGGTGTTTTATTTTGGACGAAAAACGTTTCAAATAGGCAGCCGCTGATTCTTGAAAAGCGGCTGCATGTCAAGGCAGTGCATGACCTCAGTGGGCAGTGCGAGTACTACTGACAAGTGTTACTTTGGCGTTGGCACTAAAAAAAATGCATGTATGATGTAGTCACTGACGCCGCTGAGTCAGGGTAACACGGTGCTGAAATACTGCGTCCTGCACATCGCTGTTTCTGCAATCCGTCTTAAATACCTGACACCTGAATGCATTCCTTGATTAGCTTCTTAATTACCAGTTTCAAAGTGTAGGTTGTCATTAGCTTATTTTTTTTGTAAAGTCGACCTGTTAAAACATCGTCCTGAATTGTCTGTAGTGACAAGAGAAGCCATCGTAAACTCTATAAATCGATATATAATATATAAAAATAGGAAATATGCAATATTAAGTTAAAACCACAGAGAACCTAAAATAATTTGAAAAATAGTTATCTCACATGCGAATGATACTAGTCATTCCGTTTTTCCTCCCCTCTTCACTTGATCTTTGTTTTAAAGTGACTGTGCCGGGTTTTGTGTAAATGTCTTTTTTATTACTTTATTTTTAAGTATATTTACGCTCAGATACCACGCTGATGACGCATTCAGAACGACCGTGGTCGAACAGTGTGGGCACTGCAGTTGAAGTGTGGTTATTGGACTAAAATATACCTGTATCTCTTCTAATATTACAATGGAATTGCAACCGATAATAAAGATAGGCATACTTTTTGAAGGAAAAGTACGCACTGGTTAGTCTTTGTAATGTTTCAATTCCATAAAATAAATAATGACCAAAATCTACGTACAGATACGTCTGTTATTTTATATTTTTTAGGGGGCTGGGATCATTTCACATTGGCATATGTTGCTACATATAAAACGTATATATGATTAAACAAAGATACCACGTTACGAAAACACCTTAATTCAATTATCTGGCACATTTCTTGTCAATGCCACTGAAAATTACAGGCCTATTATATGTATTTAAGAATTCAATGGGCGTAATGAAATCGGAGTGTTAAGCACGTTATTAGAAAATTTCAGCTCATTTCTTTTGATTAATGGGCTTTGGTTTTTAATCTCAAATTGCATTGTCCTGTACGACCTGAATATTTATCGGCAACATTATATCTAGTTATATTCACAAATAGGTGGGGAACCATTCGTCATAAAACGTATCTATTTTGCCTCTCGAAATTTCTGGACACAGGAATTATGTGAAAATAGATGCGAAGGCGGGATGCGCTTATAATTAAGCAGAACCACCAAGACGCGTGTACCTGTTTCGCTTTAACCTGTAAGCGACACTTTTGTATTATTTCAACTCTTCCGTAGTTGTTCGTGTAAACGAAATCGTACAACGTTAGTCTGAAAGGCTTTAGAAGTAAAGCAGAATTCCTTGATGCACTTTCCATAAGGCGAATCAGCAGCAGAAATCTATTCACTGGGGACTTCCAGGAGGCTCTGGCACATTGTCTTAACGACTGTAATCAACCATTCAGTTTATTGCACTTTAATTGTCATCATTTGCACTGTTGCCTCCTTGGTCCGCCTCGGCTCCTCATTCATCCTTAATTGAGGCGCAACACGATCTCCGAAGCCCTCCTTTCCCACGTCACAGCTAGGGACAGGGGGGCAATGGCATTCTGCCTTGCTGGTCCAACAGCAGAACCCCGTGAGCTACAGCCCTTTGCAAGTGGATCCAGATCGGTAACCGTACGCGTAAATACTGAGCAGCTTCGAGATGTCAGTGCACCGGCAGATGGAGAATTAGCCAGGCAGAGTCGGAGCGAGTCGTAGTTGGGGTGATCTTGAGGTGGCTGTGGGCATCTCTGGAGTGGGAGAACACGTTCGATCGGCGAGGAGCCAGGGTTCTCCGAGGGATCCTGACTGCATCTCTCACCTCAACGGGGACCCCTGTGCGGCTGCCGGGAGGAAGAGGAGCTGCTCTTCAAAGAGCAGACGGGCTTCCAGTGAAAGGCGCTCCATCACAGTGATGGAGAGGAGCATGGTCTCCGAGTGCGCTCCCATCAACGCTTCAGCTTTGAAAGATTTGTTCAAGTGCCACGGTGGAACTTTGTAGTGTTTCGTAGTCTTCTTTCAAAACGAGAAAAAACAAAAAACAACATCTCCTTTTTGAGCATCAGGAGACGCTGGCAGATCCCGTAAAGGTGCTCGAAGACTTCGTACCGATAAAGAAAGCAAACGTCGCTGCCTACGGACTGAAATACCGAGGCATTGGGCTCGTAGGCACGGTGTGAAACAAAATCCAGTGTCTCTTCTTCTTTTTTTGGATAGGATAAATGTGTGAAGTTAGAGGGAAGATGTTGGTACACTTGGCAGTGTCATTGATTTTTCTTGGGTTAGTTGAGGGCTTCCCCACGAAGAAAACCCAGAACAATCCGCTGGTCCGAGTCGGTACACTCGTGGAGGTAAGTCTTACTCTGGGAGCTGAAAGCTTCCCCATAAGACGTGTAACACCTGGCTAATTCCACCTAGATGTTCTCCTAAATGTTGTAGCTGGACGCAAATGAACTGAAATTAGATTTAAACGAAACAGCGCACGTTTTCTGATACTTTGCTGCTGCATGCCTTCCAGGTTGCATTTGTTTTCAGGAATGTGGTATTTATACGTGTACAGCCCCGTTGTTTTAATCTCCTTTTTCCTATTAGTTTCACAGGGTGATTTTTCTCCGCAGTGTTGCGCTCTTCCACTCTCTACCATTCCAGCTGCTCAGCGACGTGTGTGTAATGTCAGGACCATGGGCTACATTCACCCCTCATTAACAGGAGTGACAACGCAACTGTCTTTTTTTTTTTATAATGGTTACCCGCTTAGATGCTGTATGAAATACTTTTGGTTGTCGTCTTTCTCCAAACTGTTGAAGATTTAAACACTTTCACCGCCGACTGAATTATTGCGTACCGGACAGTCAGCGCTGCCGTTTCAATCTCTGACTTATCTGTAGATATGTATGGGTAGATATGTATCATATTCCAAACAAGGACAGACACGTTACCAAGCAGTTATTCTGAGCATATGCGATTAAGGAGACTGCTGTGTATTTTGTTTAGATGAGCCTGGTTTTGGTTTTAGAGTTTTATAGGAGGTTGGGGCAGTGCTCAGTGTTCAGCAACTGCTCAGCATGGTTCAGACTCGAGAGTCTTGCCAGGAAACATTAGTCGCAGCGAGTGTTGTGAATAAACGGGGAAAAAATGTACAATTTATACAATTTAATGGATGATGTCTGGGGTGGTCGACTATAGTAGTGGTGATGCAGTTCTGCAGAGGTTAGTGCAGTAAGTACCTGCTACAGTAAGCTTCAGGTGGACAAAGTGTAAATGGATGAAACTTCACAATTCCAAGAAAGAAGTTGTGCACTTTCGTAAAGTTACTGAGTCTGTTTCCTCAGGAAAAAAAAAAAAAAAAAAATTCAGTTATATTAATAGGCTCTCTACAATTTTCTGATATAACGGCACCCATTAATTCGATCAATAACATGATTTAAACTTACAGCCTGTACAGCCTGTTGTCTGTTCATTCATACTGTATAGTATTTGGCAAGCTTCAAGTAATAACATTTTTTTTAAAATGTCATTGGAACACCCTTTTGTCAAAAGTTCAGTCGCTTGATTTTTCAGGCAGGGATGGAATGGGACTGGCCATCGTAATCAGACAGACCCACCAAAAGCTCTGTGAAGATTCACTTCATAATGTTGACATGGAAGGGGGCGGTGGTACACAGATAAGGACTTTAAGGAAGACAGACGTATAGCTAGCCTATCAGAACCAATCGCTATTTGATGTTTTTGTTTTGCTGTATTGCCTATTTGAGGTCCATTTGTCAAGCAGCCCATCAGGAAAACTCCAGGTGCCCGGTCACCCATTGCTTCCTGGTGCTTCTAAGTGGAATCAGATTGGTTCTCCCTCTGAGAAGGAAGGCTAGCTTGTTCAGAACATGGAATGGTCTGACACGGCTTCCAACACGTTTATTCACGCTGACCCTTTATTCTTAGCAGTCTAGGATCTCGACAGTGATAAATTTCACCAAAGCCAGGTTGAGGTTATCTTAAGGCTTCCTCTCTTCTATAAGCTGCTATGAGTGGAGGATTATTAGATGGAATGTGATGGCAAGGACTCGCTGACTGCTAGCCTGCTGTCTTTTTGCTCAGCTAAAGGGCTCACAAAAATGCCCTGCATTTTTGTATCAAGGCCAAACGGCTTTGATCTTGTAATAAATTTTAACTGTGGCAGTGTGTGGAGCTGGAGGAATGGATGGGACCAGATCTATTTGAAGTAGATGGGGATACTATCCATCAGTAAATTAAGGACAGGACAGGGATTTGGGCCAAGTGGATTTGATCTTTCAAAGGTTCTGACAACGTGTAGAAGTTCTTGTGTGCGTCTGTGAGTTGTAACGTAAGTAAGGCGCTTTGGCATGAAAGTCTTATAGTGATGAATACAAAAATTTGTCAGTTGTGATCAGAAAGTCAGATCTAGATTTTTTTCCAGCTCACCTTAACTTGGGTCTGTGCAGTTTCACTCACTCTGCTGCTTCTGGTTTTAACCTTTAGCCTTTTTTTCTTTTTTTGCTAAACCAGCACGTTACATTATATGCCATTCCACTTTCAATAAGAAATTGACTTGGCTGTGCTGCTTATCTATTTGTACATTAATTACCTGGATTGTGTGCTGCATGAGCGCTCCCCACACGCCGTTTGGTGACACATACTTGTGTGGCTGTTCTCTGCTGCGGTGTGACGTGCGCCGGCCCTGGGAATCGATGTTCCGTTCTTCCATTTGATACAAACATCAAGAGTGGAGAAAGACTGTATTCACTAGGGATGTGCTGATCCGACATTCAGTATCGTTCCTGATACTGATCAAAAATGCTTGATCAATGGACAATTTGTATAATCAAAGTGGGATTTCTTTTTGTAAATATTCCTTTAAGGGATCAGAGTACTTGTTTCACAGTTTGAGCATTTTATAGGTGGCTGTGTTAAATATGCCATTTAAATGACTTAACTTTTAAGTGTGAGATGTGTTATGATTAAGGAATTCACGCTGCATAGTGTAAATGCTAATGGTTTATTTAGGCAAAGTTGGTCTCCATGTCCTCAATTTGCACTGCTCCAGGTAACTACAATATGGCTCAATTGTGCAAATACAGTACAAAAAAAGAAAACATCTCAATAGAAGTCAACGCACAACGAAGTGGAAACAAAAGGACTATCAGATCAGCATAGATACTGGCCAATATATAAGGTTGTATTGTTGGTGATCAAGCCGTCCCTAGCATTTGACTGTGTTCCCCGAGCGCCATGTCATTTGTCTGAGTTTTGCTGAGTTTCCACTACACTGGGTTCTCCCCCCAATACCAGCTCTTTTCTGGGTACACCGCACAGTACGGAATCCCACACAAGAAACCAGCTGGCCGAGCAGTAGGATTTTTCACCTGCTGACCTATAGGAGGCACTGCTGCAGCAGACTGGCTTATTCCAAAGTTACTCCCATGGTGGAGCACAACAGGTGAATGAAATGCTTGTAGCTCGGCCTGAGCTGTGAGGGAGTCTGAAGATGTGGCTGTATTTGTGAAGGTGTTCGGTTGTCTGATTTTCATTACTGGTCTGGAACTGTAAAGCACATAATATCCTCTACACATGCTGAGGATCAGCCTGACTTTGTATACAGAAAACTTTGCATGAAAGCATTTTTTTCCCCACCCAAAATACAAGAAGGTGGTATTTGTGGTCAGATTTTATATTCTAGATTTTATCTCCTCTAAACTATTTGCAATATGATATTTTTATAATATGTAGGCTAACCGCTCAAAGCCCTTTACCACAAGCTGTCAGAGGCAATTACCAAAGATTTAAAAAGTACTCAGATAAACAAGTAAACAAAAAATTATGCTGCCCCCGAGAGAGCAAGTGAAACCATATAAACGTCAAAACTGAATTTAAATTACGCTCACTAAACATTCATATCCTACACAGCTAGATTTTGTCCTTCTGAAAAAGAGTTAAAAAAAAAAAGGGTGCCATATATGCTGGCAGACGAGAAAATGTATGTTCCTTTTCTCAGTGAAAAATCTTTAACTGTGTTTCACATATAAATGACTTCGGTTTGCTGCTTGCATGTGTGGACAATTAGCCTTTGTCGTGGATTGTAATGCTTTGTGACAGAAGCTTCAAATAGGGGTTGAAATATCATGCAGGCGTTGTAGCCTCATGTCTCTACAAGTTATGTGGCTCAGTCCAGATTTCTGGTTCCGTAGCCGGAGAGATCCTGCCCCATACTTGAGAAATGAGTATTCACCTTACATTTCGTGCCCAATTTAAATGCAAAAATATAATTCTATGACATGAACTACACATGCTTAACTGTAATATCATTTGTGTCTCTATACGTGTACCATACCTTAGGCAATAACATTTCAGAAATCGGTTAAAAGGTGGAGCTACTGCTTAGTCCCAGAAACTAAGCCATTTTGCAGTGTGGGACTATATTGATTTCAGATTTAGAGAGTTGGTGATTTGGTTGTCACTGAAGTTCTCCGCTCCTTCACCGGTGGTGAAAACACAGGATGGGATGGAGGGCGAGTCACAGGTTTTCGGATTCAATCGTTGGGCTTGCGGTGGTATAGAGTAGTGATGCCACTGAATGAGGCTTCAAAACCTGTGGTGGGTGTGAGTATCTCAATACACCAACCAATGCTGGCCACCACAGGTTTTGAAGCCTCATTTGTCCTGCCGCTAGACTGTAGGACACCTAGTGCTTACATAACGAGGGAAGAAATGAACCACTTACACTGGAAGTTCATATAGCATCAGGGATGTTAACTCTTTATCCCTTTTCAGATTGTACTGTTGTGCAATGCCAAGCCTGTAGGCCTATACAGTATAATAACACATATACTTTATAGAGTGCTGAAGCCAGTTTAATAATATGCGGTCATTTGCCATGTTTTTGTTTATTGGCTTGTTGTTGGGCTGATTAGCAGGACTCCTTTTGTTCCACTGCACAAAGGTTGTAAGAGCTGAATGTTGACTGTTAGCCAGGCCTCAGGCCTCCCTTGCAATGGTTAGTGCCTCATGTTTAGAGCTTGCGAATAAATAATGTGATGTGCACATTTATACACAGGTGGTCACCTTCCAAACATTGAAATCCAACAGTCAGCACTGCTCCTTTAAGGGTGACCGTCTTTTGAATGATGTTGAACTTAGCAGGCGTCATTGTAAGATGTTTTCTTGCATAAATAAATTTGTTGCCTTTAGTGCAATCTTCTCATTGCCCTGGCGAACTGACTGAAATCTGAGCTGCGTTGGGAAGCCCTCGTTCTTCTGGGCGAGGCGCGGTCGGTCGGAGCAGTCGAGGTAAAAACGTACAGGCGAGATGCACATGGTTGGCTTTGACGGGAGCCTCTGCTGTGAGAGAAAGAGAGTGGGGGAAGGAGACAGATTCAAATTACATGCTTCAATAACATTCAATGTTCAATATCCGGGCCTGCCTTGTGCTGAGAGAGAGAGAGAGAGAGAGAGAGAGAGAGAAGGGGGGAGATCCAGAAATGTATAGAGAAGAGACACACAAAAAAACTGTACAGTCCCCTGTAAATGTGTGCAGGGAAACTGTGGGCCCTTAGTCTGCACCCATTTGGTTTAAACGTGAGAAGGCAGCAAGCGTCACCCAGCACTGCCCTGTGTCCGTCATTCCATAGCAGCTTACAGGACTCACAGCGAGGCTGCAGAATGCTGCCTTGAAATCATAATGACAAATCACTTTGGTGCCATTTCTTTAAATATGCATTTCTAGGTAAAATTCTTGAAAGTAGTGAAACTGAAGTTTAAAAGATGAATTTAAAAACATGATTAAAACAATTCAATTGAAAGAATAATTTAAAAATAAGGTGCAGAAACTGCTGCATAATTTTTCTGCAGCGGCACCTCCCTAGTGTTTTAAATGCATGGCTTTTGTACCTTCAGTCTCTCGGCCCTTCCCCTCTGAATCCGTGAGAATTCTGCAGGAGAGTCCGTAAGCCGTCTACTTCCTTATTAATGCTGCTTAACATGTCCTATATAGGAACCCTCTAGGCCCAGAAGTTAGTCGTGACCTTGCCTCTCTAAAGGGAGGGTGCCTCTTGACTGAGGCAAACCAGTATCCAGACTAAAGTAAGCCAAAATGAATGAATCCCTCATACATACAGATTTCTGTTCCGGAGAGTTCCCCCACCATAACAATGATAACCTAATGGCAATCCAATAATGATGTTATTCAGTTTATCCAAGTAAAAATCTCTGTAAATGAGGCAGAAAGCCCTAAAGAATCCATGCCCACATGCCGTCGTGTTTAATCATTCCCTGGTGAGTCCTTCAGACGCCCACTGTTGTTGAAGGCACCTGCACCCAAACTCTAACTACGTGTTCCCAGGTATGTGATAAATCCATGCAGGAAAAACACTGCCTGTCCTCAGCCTTCCAGCTCTGTGTTGTCGGTCACCTACATTTTTCCCAACGTGGTTTAACACTGGCACTGTGTAGACCATAGTTGAACTACCACAGTACTCACTTATTATAATGTCCTACTCTGGTTAAACTCAATAGAACCTTTATGTTTGGATTTGAAAGCTTTAAGTGTGGTTGTGTGGTGACTGTAACAAATGTATTTGTGGATGTCTTTAACCGATATTATCTGTAACTACTAGCGATTTGCAGGTCTACATTCAAGCTTTGACGCTAGCAAGCATGTGGCCTGTACATCTATAAAAGTACTTTGTAAGCTGGCTCACAGCAAAGTGATTACAGCCATTGGCCCAGATAACATCTTTGCAGGCTAATACATGATTAGTAAATGCACCCATTCTTCTTGTAGAGGTCTTTATTAGCTCATAATTTCTGAACCAAAATATCTGCCATATGTGGGTTGGCATGGCTAAATTTAATTAAAGATTGTCTGCAATCGTTTTTGTTTGTTTGTTTGTTTGCTGTTCTCTGCAGGCACAAGCTCAGGCACCATCCATCGATGCTCTCCAGGACCTGGAGGTCATGCAAGAGCACAACCAGGTAAGGTCTATCCCATCTGGCCCTCTCCAACACAAGAAGAGGTGGTCCCAGCATCTGCCCAAACCTCAGCCAGAAGAAGAGATGAAGCCCTTTGTCCTGGATCTCAAGAATTTTCCCAGTCTCGCAAATGTGGACCTCAGCTCCCAGAATCCCAACATTCAGGTAGGTAACTGGGCCCGACATGTGGGAATTGCAATGGGTACGTGAAGCAACATTGCAGTCTGGGCATAGCTTTCATCCAAAGAGGTGTTACCTTCAATTCCATTATATTACCTTTTTTGGCTCAGACTTCTTGTAGCCGTGGCAGAGATTTAGCCATGTTTTCCTGGACCACCGGTGCTTTTAACCTTGGTAAGAATTATGTTTTTTTTTTTTTTTTTCTCCCAAGTTATCGCAGTATTCACATCATGTGTGCCTTGCAAGAACTTTGACCGTATTAAAATGAAAATAAAGAAACCTACGAAATGACATCTTGATTTTTCAATATTGGTAATGATGTATTTGGATGTTTCCGGGTAAGCCATTTCCAAATAATGCTTTACTGTCCTGTTGGGGATCTAAAGTGAAACAGTATGCATTCCTCTAATTCAGTCTGATTTAATAGAATCTAACCAGTACAGCAATAACTTTTTGTAAACGCTGTCCACTTATTTAAAAAAAAAACAAAAAAACAGCAAAACACAGGACCTGGAACTCTGAGGCCTCTGATCACTGATGCGTTTATAACAAGGTCATGGTGCAGAGAGCCTTCATGACTGCCGATACCTCCAGCTTGGACTCTGGATGAGCTACCAGAGTCTAACTGGGGCATGTTTAAGTGTAAACACTGGTGTTTGCCATCACAGTCTCGATAGTTATGGATTATCAAGGGCAATCCCATGAAGGCTCAACGAGGCACAGTTCTTCTGATGGTTTCCATTTTTCCCTGCTACCCACGTGACTTGGCAGTCCCATCAACCGTGGCATTGCACACACGCGCACACACAGCATATTGGACACCTCCAGGCTACAAACGCTGTGTCCTCGTTCCACTATTGACATTCGTTATTTATTTTTTTTTTTTCAAGGATTGTTTTTCTGTAAAGCTACAAGGTGTCAGTGTTGATGGGCGTTTGGTTTTTGACCATCAGTTGGAATCCTTCGGAATGTCCTTCATTATTTTACACCTGCTAAAGAGCCCGTTTGAAGCTGTCACTCTCTGGAGCACGCAGAGAGGTTGTTACACGCTCCTGCAGTGGGTAGAAGCGAGAAGTATCTGTTGAGTTTCCTTGAATTTGTAAACAGTTACAGGAGCCATCAGATTTCAGGGGAAATAAACAACTACCTCTCTGTCTGTCTCGATGGCGTCGACGATGCCCGTTATCGGCAGGTCTGGGAAGCGTGCTGGGTCGTGCCAGTCGGCAGAGAAAGTAGTTTACACAGCAGACCCCCGGTGGGATCAGCACCCACTTCAGTCTGACTACAGCTTCATCTCCAGAGCCCTGCAGACCCAGATAGGAGATCTGGCAGGCACCAGACATCCAAAGATACAGAAGTGTCCTTTCTGTATTTCCCATCTTGTGCAAGAAATGTTTACTACTCAGGAGTGAACCTGAACGTATTTCACAATGCCCAGGATGTTGTGCTGCTTTTCTTGTTTCATGCATCAAATAAAATGCGGGGGAAAAACATCTTTCCCTGGCTGCAAACTCAACGAACTGACTTTGGAAGACTAGTAATTGCTAAGGCTACTTCCTGAATGGTTGGGTGCTATGGACAGTCAGATCGATAAAGCAGATTCCCTAATCACAGTGATTAGTCTGATTCCGGTTGTGACATGCATTAGCCAATTGTACCGTTATGTTTCCTTTGATCAAACTAAGCATTGAGGATCTCAGGTTTAAAGACGTGTAATAGTATAATGATGACACAGTGTGATGGTGGTGCAGTTACACAGGAGCTGTCTTTCATTCAGAACAACTCTGAAAGTTGTACTTCTGTGCTCTGTTGAGGAATTTGGCAATTTGGAATTAAAGGCGCATTTCAGAAAATCCCGTAGCTGAAGAAAGGATGGATTCATTTGAAACTGGTTCGGTTATGCAAAATAAAATGCATCTCATGAGGTGATGCTAATGCTCACGTCCTCTGGCTTTCAGGTAACCATAGAGGTCATTGATGACCCTCAGGCAGACATCGAGATGGATCTTGATGAGGAAGGCCACAGAGACTGGGGAACATCCTCTGTGGACTTGCCGGGGAACAAGAAACTGTTCTGGCCGCTCTTCTGGGGTTACCCCGACTCGGAGGAGGACACAAACCGGCCAAGCCTGGGGGACACAGCAGAGGATGATGGCAGCGAGGAGTTGGTGCTGAGTGGCAGTGACTGGGACAGCCGGTGGAGGAAGGGATGGGATGCCAAGGAGCACTATGGTTAGTCTACTGTCCTCCTTCAGAAGGGTACACGGGGCTACCATGCAGTAGACCAAAATTAGCATGGTGCTGCTTAGAGCAGTGTCAGACGTTCAGGGTTCTTCCAGAGCTGAGAAGGTGACTGTTTATTTGTGCAGCAGCAGAAGCCCTCTTAGAAGATCTGACTGATCCTGAGCTGGCGAGGCAGGAGCACGGTTCAATCTGTCCTGACGCACCATGCTGGTGCCACAGTTTCGCGTGATCAGTCGAGACACGAGCCGGGTATGGAGGCTTACAAGGGTGTCCAACGAGCACAAACCAGGGACGCTTTTCAGGGAACGCGCCACTCCCCAATCCACCCTCATGGGTGCCTTTGATTTCTATCGACTGCCTGTTTTTTTTTTTTTTTTTTTTTTTTCTTCCCCTTTCCTAAAGAATTCAACAGCTGTCGTCCTTCCTATCAGGCCATTTTTACCACAGATGGTTAAAACGTGCTGTCCGGGAAGCCGCAAGGGCTGCCATGAATGGTTTCATGTCCAAACAAGACTCTCTGGTGCCTTTTATTTTATATTTTTGTAAGTTGAATATTAATTTCATTCCAGAAAAGCCGGTTCAAGCCATCTGAGTCAGGGCTCCTCAGAGCTGCTGGGAATTCAAGTTTTTGAAAAGGCTCCGCTGGAGAAAGTGGAGGACTTGGAAGGGAGGGATGGCAAGAGAACGGTTTGGGAGTGAGGCGGAGGATGGGTGTCCGGTGGCCCCTGAGTTAGCACTCCACCGTCAGTGGGGCCCATTGTGCAGCTTGCGGCAGCCCCACCCCCCCGGAAGAGTGGAGTAGTAACCTTTGAAGCTATGCTGGAGTGTCCCGGTAATGGACAAACGGCTCATATTTGCCCTCAATTAGAGTGCTGGCGGGCCGGGATTGACAGCCGGAGCCGCGCCGTGCACTCCACCATGGGATTGTTTGGGTGTTTGGGAATTCAGGGGCTTTTAGGACTGCGTATAAAATCATGGAGCTGTTTGCTCTCTCTCTCTCTACCGTTGAATGGGGGGGGGCATGGAGAATTCCAGGCTATTTCTATGCAAATGATGGGTGAGAGTAAAAGGGGTCACCAAACTGGAAAATGCACTCCAGAGAGCCCTCGGGCACAACAGGAATGCCGGCCACTAGCACACAGTTCTCAGGTGCTATTTTAGTCCACGCACTGGCTTCAGCTTCAGCTTAATGAGAGCACTTCAGATCCTTCAGTCTCCCTTCACACGGTATATTTACATAGTAACTGGCTCTTCCATCACGCTGATTGATGTTTCTCTGCGGTCAGATAAAACCAACAGAAAGAAGTTGGATTAGCTGTTCGTTGTACATCTTTCTAATTGACTCACACCTGTGTGTAAAGACGGCCTGAGTCGGAGTGCTGTAGAACCTCGGCATGCATCTGAACTACCGGAAAATTCACTGTTGAATAAAGGTGTGGTACGTTTCACTGCTGCAGAGCTATTAGTATGCCAGAAAAGTGCCAGAAGCATATTCACGCGGGCAGACACATCGGCACAACATTAGCAAAAACCTGCATGCCTGTTTACAATTGAAGGACAGGAGGGCGGCATTCTCACATGGTAAGGCGCTGTGATTACAGGATTTTTTTTTTTCCCCTACAAGTCTGTTTTGGGAGGAACCTTTCCCCATTTGCCTGGAGATGTCCTTGGCGTGCTTATGGCTCAGTGTCATGACCTAATGGTCTGTAATCAAGGTTGACATCGCGCTCCTAGATGATTACACCCTCCCTTCAAGAGGCTTGACATTACTGGCACACTCCAGTGTCAATCAGATTACACGCGAGGTTTTTGATAACATATACTTAGGAATTTCGAAGTGTTCCTTCTTTAAACTAAGAACGATAATAGGAAAGCATTAGGAAGTGGGCACGATAAAGCATTCCACGAAGAATTTTGAAACACCTCAATGTTAATATGTTTATCATAAAAATGAAATTGTATTGATACAGGCACAATATTTTCCTTGCTGGTTTTTCTTCCCCACACTACTTCTTTTCATATGTTTGTATCTCAACATTTGTTGAACGTTTTTAATATCTTATGGTAGATGTACCTTCTCTTTCACTTTTCCAAGCATTGTGTGTCATGTTAGTGTGGGGGGCCTGCTTGCCAGCTGATGTGATGGGGAGGGGGCCCCCAGCCAGAATGTCGCACCACCTGACGTTGGAGACTACCATACACGGCAGTTTAGAGAAGCCGCTTAGCCTAGAGTGCCTGCCTGCCTTTGGGCTGAGGGAGGGACCTGGAGTAAGCCCTCAAAGCATGGGGAGAACATGCAAATGCAAGAAAAGCAGAATTCAAACCTAAACAGCTGAGCCCCCGTGCCTCCAGTATATGTCAACACAATTTCATAGTTTTTCTCAAACCAGATTCTACCTTGGATAAGGTACTCTTTATGTGAGTTTCTCATGGAAATCAAGACAATGAACGTTCAAATTGCACTAACGTTGTAAACTTCACTCTGTGATTTCTGCTTTGAGGTCATGAATGTAAGAAATCTTCTTGACGATAACTTAATAATGCTGTGTTGTAGCAGCGCCGACAAGATAATTATCATCAAATTAACTGCATCATTGGGTGACGTGTTGAACCTGGGTGGCAAGGTGGGTCACACCTCCAGGGCTGTAGGTTTTGAGTTTCACCTCCACTCCGTATGTGTGGAGCTTCCATGTTCTCTCCATGTCACGTGGGTGTCTTCTCAGTCCAAAGACATGCAGTTATTCCAATCACTGTCTCTAAATTGCCCATAGAGTGTGTCGGTATGTACCCTGCAGTGGACTGGGGTGTATTCCAACCGTGTATCCTATGCTGCCAGGGATAGCCTCCAGGCCCTTTTGCAGTCCTGAACAGGATAAGCAATTAGAAGATGGATGAATGATGTCACACACCGTGGATGCTTGGCTGTATGTGTATCCTGCCTTGCTGGAGTTGGGCATCAAGGGGGCGGTGTCCAGAGAAAACCAGTCCAGTCTCTCTCATTGGTTGTCTCTTGCATGTCCTCTTACCCCGAAGGCTGACATCAACCTAACAGCTGCCGCCAACTAAGTCGCTCGGTTAATCGAATTTCATATAGGCCGCATTTTTGCGACCTAGACATCACAAAGGTTTCCCAGTCAGTGGGGGGGGGGGGGGGGACAAAAACCCGAATATTCCAATTTGTGCAAAGCCTGAAAAATTCCGCGAGCAGAGTCCTGGCGGAAAAGAAAATCCGTAACTGACAACCGATGATGGCCTCACACAGAAATGCTTGCTGTTTTTGCCATCAGACTCCCTGAAACGGTCCTGTGTGGAGATAGCGTGGTTGGGTGCGAAGGTGAGGTACTAGAGCTCGCTTTCCTGTGGAGGAGCAAAGCGCCCTGCTGATGTGTTTGTGTTGGCAAAGCACAGCCGCAGCTGAGACCGGCCGACTTCACCATCAACATATTTATTACAGCCCAAGTGCAGGCGGAGAGATTCTGTTCATTAGCAAGACTCTGTTTTACTGGGAAAAAATGTGACTTCAGTCATGCCCCATTAAATCTGCCGTGAAAATACAGTTGAGACGAGTCCCGATTCTTACAGCGTCTCTGCTTGATTTGTTGAAACTTTTAAACTTTAGCTGGCACAGCAATAAATAGCTCTGCCCCTTTGTTCTCCTCTCTTTTTCCACACAGTTTTCATCTTCATCCTGCTACATACCACAATTTAAAAAAAAAAAAAAAAAAAAACAGAATGCTCTTAGCATCTTAAGTATTTCTTGTTTTTCCCTAAAGGTTCTGTGTGTGTGTGTGTGTGAACAGTGATAACGCACTGACTGTGTTTTCTCAGGGACAAGCACGCGACTAACACCGTGTTTGTTGTTGCCTTTCTCCCCCAGAAGATGAGGAAGAAGATGAGTGGAGCACCTGGTCACCATGCAGTGTCAGCTGTGGCCAAGGCAACCAGAAACGCACCCGCTCATGTGGCTACGCCTGCACGTCAACGGAATCCAGGACATGTGACCTTGAGCGGTGCCCAGGTGGTGTGTGTGTGTGTGTGTGTGTGTGTGTGGTTTTTGTCTATCTCTGTCTCACACTCTTTCTATTCACCACCACATGTCACACCTCTTCAGTTGCTTCTCAAGGCAATTCAAGTGTATTCAGGGGAATAACGTGTGTGTGTGTGTGTGTGTGTGTGTGTGTGTGTGTGTGTGTGTGTGTGTGTGTGTGTGTGTTAAGCCCAGTTTTCAAAGCACTATGTATTTGCCAGAGTTTGTTTTTAGTTCATTAATATTTATTAATCAGTAATAGGGCAGCACAGTGGCTCTCTTGGTTGTACCCAAGCATTGCACCCTAAGTCGCCTGGAATAGGCCCCTGGCCCCTTGAAGATAAGCAATTACAAGAAGGGTGGATGGGTTATTGTTTTTTTTTTTTACATATTAGTTGGTGTATTTTGCTGAGAATCCAGCACTGAGATGAAAGTGAATTAGGTGTCATCTTACGATCTATTCATTTTCCACGATTGCTTATGCAGTACAGAGTCATGGTGAGCCTGTATCCTATCCTAGGAAAAACTGGGAAGTGGGACAGGATTTAGCAATTTAGAGTCAGCACACGCCTTTAGACTCTGGGAGGAAACCAACACAAAATCAGCACAGGAGGCTGGAGTGGGAATGGAACTCACAACCCTAGTGGTGTGAGTCTACTTCCTGATTACAGCTATCATTCTTAAAACCTTTCAGTTTTTTCTACGAAATAATGTCCAAATGACTTTTCTGTAATCTGTCTGTTCACCATAAGACCAGTCCAGCATCACCTACACCCAGGTGGTATGATGCTGTCCTCCCAGGAGATTTGGGCTGGCTCAGTCAACAGATTTAAATCCTAAATTGATCTTCATGCATCATGTGTAATCCATTACCGTTTCTGATATTTCTCATGGTCATGTCACTCATTAGTGAATAGCCTTATCCTTTCACGGTCTCCTCTCACCTGCGGTGGAAACACTGATTCAATCTGATTGCGTTTTCTGCTGTAATTGGTACTGCAGGTGACGTTAACGCTGTGACGGAACTCATTCCCTATGAGGCGGAGAACAGCACAGAGATTTTAGGTGCAGGTCAGTATGCTTAGGGCTTGGCCTGTCTAAGTTGTTGACCGCAACAAATTTGGATCTCTGCCGCCTGATCCAATGTACTGTTGTTGGTCAAATCACATGGGCCTCACTCCTTCAGTCAACACTCAAGGCCTTCTGATTCACTGGGCAGGAAGGTGGAGTAGGCGGGGATAGAAATGGGAGGAGCTCTCAGATGCCTGGGAGTTTGGAGTCGTTGTGAATTCCTGCATTTTTGAATATGACTGTATGACCCAGTTACAGATCAAACGGCTGACGATGAAAGTATTATTGTTATTTATGGATGTTTGACTGGGATCTTCAGCAAAAGATCCCTCTGTGTATAAAAGGGTCGTATTTTCACTAAGTGAAAGTGCAGGCTACGCGGTGCAGTGTTTATGTTCAATAAAAGTTAAATGATGATGATTTTAGTGTGGCCATGCATCTGCTGCAGAGCTGGACAGCTGTGAGAAGTGGCTGAACTGCAAGAGCGACTTCCTGCAGAAGTACCTGGGGCAGGTGCAGACGGAGCTCCCCAGCTGCCCCTGCAGCTACCCTTCGGAGGTGGTGTACGGAGCAGTGAGCATCTTTGACGAGCGCCTGCGGCGGGCGCACCGCTGGCGCGACGCCAGCGGGCCCAGGGAGCGCCTGGAGGTGTACCGGCCCACGGCACGCGCCTGCCTGCGCTCCATGCTGTCTGCAGACAGCGGCACTCTGGCCGCGCAGCTCTGCTGCTACGACGGGAGCATGCGGCTGCTGACGCGGGGCAAGGGCGCCGGGGCACCCGACCTGGTCAGTGTCGACTTCTCTCCCGAGCTCCACTTCAAGGTAGACGTGCTGCCCTGGGTCCTGTGTAAAGGAGACTGGAGTAGGTTCCACGCTGCCCGGCCGCCCAACAACGGACTGCGCTGCGCGGAGAACCCCCGCGCGGAGGTTTTCGCCAACGAGCTGGAGGAGGCCCGCGAGTACTGAGCGCAGGATACAAAACCACGCAAATACCACTCCACATTCCCGTGAGCCTTGGCTTGGGCAAAGTTGGATTGAAACCCAGCTCCTTTGCTAAGGAATGGTCTTACCCACGTCTGTATTTCAGGGTTGATCCTTAACGACCTTGCATAGGTGTTCAAAGTGCTGCTTTGTCCGATGCCGGATAGAGACCGTCCTTTACTGTACCCCTAAGTTTGCCTGAAGGTTACACAAGGAAAGTCTCGTCTGTTTTGTAGAGTTCGGGGCGAGTTACTCGGCATTTCAGGGCCGGCTGTGTGAGACAGGGTGACGAGCTGGAAAGCTCCACCCACTTTGTTTGGTGTCCCAATTCCTCGTATTGGGAGATGCAGACCTCATCGCTGCTTTTGTGGGCCTTTACAATGTTTATCTGCGTCTAAAAGCTGCTGAATAACTTCTTCATACAGGACTTGCTTTCACTCCATGCCTAAGAGTCTCCTCCCCGAATGAGTTTGGAAAGAATGCCCTGCATATGTGCTGCCGTATGAGACAAAGTGATTAAAGCAATTAGGCAGTTAATTTGAAATATGAATACACTCTATGGGCAAAAAGAACGTTTTACAAGCTGAATATTTTCCTAGTGGTGACAGTTTTTCCTTACAATTATAGTGTTGTAAAATTCTTTCTTTTGTGTACCAACACTAAACAGTATTTAAGTATCCAAATGTATTATCCAACAAAAAAAAAAGAAGAAAAAAAAATCAGTTGGCAGGGATGCAACTGAGGACCAGGCTTGGCGAGGTGAGTTTAGAGTTTAGTGAGTTTAGAGGTGAGTTTTCATTCAAGTCATTTATGAACGTGGTGACACAGGTGGAGTGACTATGCAAATGTCAGCTTCAGTCTCTGTCACAGTCAGAGGGCCGTCTTTATACCGGTTGTTTTTAAGTGATCGAATACTGATAGCGGCTATCTTAGCCAACTTTAATGTGGGGTGTTCCTGATATGCGTTTTTCAATCGTGTGCTTTTAAACAGCCTGTCAGCTTTGCCTGAAGTGGACTACCTGTTTAAATGGATTCCACAAGTGAAAATCCACTTGGTAAATTGGCAAACAATTCTTCTAACGAAACCTCCAGTCCCAAGTCATTGAAACTGATTCTCATTGCGGAGCTGTTCATTGTGTTATCTGTAAAACAGACTGTCACTGTAGATGGTCATTGGGTGAAAGAAAATGTTACATTTTCACGTGCGCGCATGCAAACATGTCAGTTTCAAAATGTCGTGAACCGATCTGCAGTAAATGCACAGCAGTATGTTGCCTCTGTTCTTAGATCCAGCAGAGGCCCTGGAACAGCAGTGGGACTGATGTCCAAATGTGAGTGAGGGAGGTTCAGCTCCCCCCGCCACCCATCTCGTAGGGGAGAAGACACATCTTTTCCCCGCTGTTGTTTTTGGACCGTCTTGAAAAGCAATTGTCCTCCCCCCGCCCCCATTCCCTGTCTATGGAAAGGCCCCCTCGATACCTCACTCAGGCTGCCAACGGCTCTGATCTGCTGAGCCACAGGGAGCCGTCTGGGGTTTTCACTGAGACTCCCTGTATGTTACCTTACAAGTTGTTTTTATTACAAAAAAATACTGATATATGTACCTGTTTGACAGCAGAATCCACGTGACACCCTTAAATTCCTTTGTCGTGTTGTATTCTTGGGAGTTTCACGGATGTGTCCGGAGATTAGATGGCCTAGGGAAAGCATGATATTTGGTGGAGCTTGTAAGTTGGATGTTTTTCCAAACCCATTTAGGAACATCCTTGGAGGAAATGGGGGGGAGTATTAAAATCCAGGGTTTCTTGGTTAAGAAGGTAACCGGGAGCCTGGAGAGCCGATGCTGAAACATTCTGGGTGCCATTTTGACTCTGTCAATGCAGTTTTGCCCACTTCATTTCTGTCGGCGTGTTTTGTAACTCTTGCTGGGGACGGAGCCGTTCCTTCGCATTTAGCTGGCTTATTACAAACCGAAAGATTAGGTCACAGACCTCATATCAGGAATAATTATTTCAGATGTATGCGATATCGTACCACATTTTAAAATCACTTTTTTTAAGAAAGGCACTTTAATATGCATATGAATAAATATATGTGAATATAAAATGTACCGTCATTATGTGTTATGTAAAGATATGCTGTTTTTCCTCGTTAAATATTTTGTATGTCAGTATTGTTCCGCATGATCGCATTGTGCTTTTTAACTCATTAGATACAATATTGTACAGTATTTATTGTTCCAATTTGATTTCTGAAGCTTTGAAAGAAATATTGAAATTATTCTATGATACTGAATGTGCACTATTAAAACAATATCACAAAAGGGAGAACTCAGCCGTGTAAAAGGGAAGTTATTTTTCAAACGACATCACTTCCTTGAACTAATGCATTATACCTGCTTGTACTTTCTCTGTGAACCTGCCAGGTAAAGGGTCATATAGAAACACTTGCCATAATTGTCTTCTGTAATAATCCTGTTATTCAGCAGAATTTGAATCTCATTTCCCTATAAAGTGGAATTAAATGGGTCCCCCCCCCCAGATTTCTGTAATCCTATTTTGGGATGCCATTAATGCTGTCGTGTGTATTACTGTACGATAAGCCATTCCGGTTAGCTTTGTAAACGGGCACCCCAGATATAGATCCCAACAAAATAATCCTAAAAATGTCTTAGTTAGTTTGGCATCTAATCCAAGAGTGCCTATAGTACAAAAGTGATGGAAACATTTAGACATGTATCCACTGTTTAAATGAGCATGATTAACATCTACATAATTTGTATCAAATCATTAATTTACTAATAAGATACTGTGGCGATACAGGACGCAGACAACCAAATGTGGTGAAAAATCCCCTTGTGAGAACTTCATTTGGCAATGACGTCCAAGGGTAGAAAGTGTGGTGTAGGAAGCCGCCGTACAAGACCGTGGGCGGTCAGCAGCAGGTTAGGAGTACAGAAAGGCGAATGACCCAAGAAAGGGGCTTGGTGGGGTCGTGGAAACAGCCCAGAACCACAGGCCTCAGTGGGCTGTCTCATGGTCAGCTGGCCCAGGTGAAGTTAGACAGAGCTGGTTGGCCCATATCTGCCCGGGACAACCATCACAGGCAGGTTCATCTGTGGGAGCACAAAACCAGTGCGTCTCTCAAGCTCCCATCTCTCCCCCTTCTGGTTGGCCAGCCTTTTGGCTGTCAGCCCTGGAGCCAATTAGTGGTGAACAGCCATGGCTGGTTCTTGCTTCTTCCTGTGAGGATCAGGACTGTGCTTGAACACTCGACTTGGGCATTGTGGTACTGAGATGTGGGCTGTTTGGTGCTGCCACTTGCACCCTGTCGTCATTATGTAGCTGGTTTAAGCTAAGGTTATGGAGTTATGTTAAGACTAACTAAGGTATGTAACCTAACTGTGTTCAACCTGGAATGGGTTCTTGTCAATGCAACATATCCTAATTGAAGTAATTAACTGACCAGTTAACGTGAAATTATATAAATGAGTTAGCTTTCACCGATTTGGAGCTATTTAATCTCGAGCAAAATGTTCTGTGAAGCTGAGGGAGATGCTCCTCATGACGGGTTTAGGCCAGCAAGCAGAGACAGTGAGTCCTGTTTCCCTCCAGTGGACTGACTGGCCCAGGCCCTGTTAACGTATTGAAGTGAGCAAAGGCCATAGAATTGGTGGTCTGCTTGTGTAACCGTGCGAAAAGACCTCTTGTGGGGTACGTGAGTTCTCATACGGCCACCTGTTTCCAATTAAAAAGCCAGAGTAGAAACAAATGCTTTTAACGGTAGAGGGAGTGTGCGGTGGCAGCGTACGCTGATACACAGACACGTCGGTCACAGCGCAAGTCTTATCTTTTCCAGCCGATTGTTCCTGCAAGGTAATCCTTCAGGCCAGCCCTTGGAAATTTAGGGGAGGCAGCGTCAGAAAAAATACAAGACTGATCAAACGGGAATATAGTGCTAACACATGCTAGCTGACATTTGTATAAACAGACTGACCCCTCTAGTACAGAGGTTACATGCTTGCGTACAGGAAATCTGCGGGGCAGCCGGAAAACATTTGACAAATGTGTTTAGTGTAAATCTCACAGGCAGCCCACAGGAGCTTATAGTCACATACTCACCGTGCTATGTCACCACCATCTGGCCATATAATGACCTAATTGCATGCACACCAAGCATGACTCGGATGACTCCTAGAGCAGCAAGTCTGATTCAGGTGTGCTGCCTCCCACCGGGTGGGTGGAAGCCTCAAGAAGGAATTTAAAGGCTTCTCTGTGGCAGGTTATCCTTTCCTGAAGACCTGAAAGGAGCTTTCGCCTCACAGTACAGCTTTGCCCCTGCAACTTCTGTTCTCGTTTGTGTTTTTTTTACTTACTTAATTGACCGTTTTAGCCAGGAAGGTGTGTATTTTTGTGTAACTCTCCCTGCTGGTGCAGTTTGTAAGACCTTTACTTGTGCATGTGGGCCTTGATAAAGCTGGCAGAGTCCAGCCTAGTGTCCTTCAGCAGATCGTGTCCACCGATCTTCTTCTGCAAGAAGCAGAAATCTGATCTGATTGAGGTTGATATCAGGATGTGTGAACGATACCATTTAGTTCCAGTGATTTACACTGACGCTGGGCAACATTGGAACCGAAATACTGCAGTCCTGCCTCTAACAAATTTTCATGTATAAAAGTTATAACAAAGTTATACGTTCAACTCCATACACACATTCCATCATTTACCATATTACATCTTGAGGCCTAGCTACAGAAGTCAAGGTCAAACTCACAAATCTGTTATGTATGTATGCTTTCAGGTTAGGGCTCCGCTGAGCTTTTGTAGTGTTGGACCAAAATTGAAGAACATGGCAAAAAAAAAAACCACCTAAAAACTTATATGAGATATGTGTGTTTGTTCTATCGAACCTAAAATTGTTTCACAAAAGGCCTTGGACTGGTCATGATTAAGGGGTATCTTTCTGTTCTCAGTGTGGCAAATACTGAATCTTCTGAGGCTTCCCACAGTGGGGCTTGGCCTCCCCAGCTGGCTCGTGCGTTAATAATGTTGTTAAGGGTCCATGGGAGAAAAGTGCCGTAGCATTCTGGGAAAGAGCTTCAGTGAACGACCCGTCTCACATGGGAAAGGAACAGATGTAATGCTGATGTAATGGTATGCTGACCGAAGCCATGTTCCTACAGACCTGTAGGAATTACGCTCAAAGCGTGTTCTTTGGCTTTATATAGTATGACATACTGGTTAATAAGGTTATGAATTTAACATGTAATTTTCAAATTCACCTGTCATTCTCTCCAAGGTTTTCCCTGCCTTATGCATATATATTATACATAATGTGCTGCCCGATGGCTAAGGTGGTAATTCTGTGTTCTCACATCTCCGGGTCTCAAGGTTCGATTCCCACCTCCACCTTTGGGTTTCATCCTGGCGCTCCAGATTCCTCCCAATGTGGGTGAATTGGTGCCCATAACTTTTCCTAAATGGATCGTGCATGAGTATGCTGAACACAGGGAGGAAAAAAAAAAAAAGGCCTCATAAGTGATGCTGGATTACACCCTGATAAGACTGGATACCAGATGACAATTGGCAGCTTCAGCTGAGACCAGTGTGGATTCCACATGAGGGCTGGTACAGTTTGTTCAGCTGTGACAGCCGTTGGGCCCGGAGGAGAGCCAGCAGCTTTGACCTTGACGAGTGCGGTCAGGAGGGGAGCCAGTAAACTCAGCTGAGATTTGTACAGACTCCAGAAAAGAATTAATGAGTTTGATGGTGGTTTGTGTGGCTTTCAGATGAGAATTAATAAGCTTCGCTGTGGTTTCTATGGATTTTGGACACAGATAAACCGATTAGACTCAGATATATGTACATTTTTGATGAGAACAGTCAATGTATGGTGATTTGCATGGATTTCAGGTAAGACTGAACAGCATTTGTGGTTTTTTTAGATTACAACAAACAGGTTCTAGTGTGATTGATGTGGAATTTGGATGATGACAAACGGGTTGCATGATGATTTTACAGATTTCCAATGACAAATAAGGGCTTTAACAAGCCAAGTATCACTTTAGCAATTACACACCATGCAAGAGAGCCTTCATTTCCATGTCCTTTCCTTACGTATGGAGTTCCAGTTCCATTCAAGTAAAATCCTCAGTAATTCAGTGTTAAAAGTGCATTTATACATGAACTATTTATGCATCTCCATGACTCTGACCAGTGTAATTGGTTGGAAGACAGACTGCTGGAGTTCATGCAAGTGAAATGCCTCCAACTTGCGACTTTTAACTGATTATCTTGGTCAGGGTTGTGTTCTCCTAATCAGCAAATGGCACAAGCCTGGGGTTCGCCTTGGATGGAAAGCTAGTCTATCGCAGAGTATGTGCCCACACACACACGTGCGCACACACACAAAATGCATGGAAAATGTGCTTGTTTTTAATTGATCTGGATTTTATTTGGGTCCCAATACAATAAAAATTACAGCTATTATTATTGCTTAAATGCCTGCTGCCGAGTTTAAGTACCTCAGCATCCTGTTCATCAAGTACTGGCAAGAGAGACGGTGAAACTGACAGGCAGATTGGTTTGGTAAGTGTAATGTTACAGGCACCGACGAGGACTGTGGTGGTTAAGCAGGAATTCAAGTATAAGACCAGACTTGTGGGTTAGAAGTCAATTTATCTCATATCCTCACTTATGGTCTCGAGCTGTGAATAAAGAACACGAGAGGGTCCTGAGAACAAGCAGCCAAGGTGAGGTTTGTTGGCATCTAGATTGCAGGGTGAGGATTTTGCAGATCTGGAGGGACCTTGAAATTGTGCTGCTTCTCCGTTGATTGGTGGATCTTAAATGGGGAACCTCTGAATAGCAGTCATGCATATTCTCCACAGACTATTTTGTAAATTAGTATTCAGCCATTCAAACACCAAATTCAAAATCGTGAACAAAAGAAAATACATACACACAAGCTGGAGTAATGAATCATTGCATTACATTGTATGTTTTCTCTTGAAATCTCAATACACTATCAGGTTACTTGGTCAAATTCAGTTTCCAAGTCTCGTGATTTTTGCAGTGCAAAAATACAATGACTTTAAAAATTGTTTAAATTTCAAAGGTATAAAACGAACACCAATACATGTTACACTGATCTACATCACATCAAATAAGAGCTGAATCGAGTTATATTGTATTTGAATCAAAGCATATTAATTAAAGGAGCAGTAACATCTGACCTTATGTTGATGCAGCTCAGTTTGAGAGAAAGACAGGGCAACCCTTCTAACGTTTCACCTGCTATACATGAAATTCCAGTTGAGAAAGACTGCAATTCTCCCTGAGTAAAACCAAATGATTTGGTTCATACCATCCCGTCTGAACAAGTTCACAGCAGTGTGAGACATCCAAAGCCTGAAGGTGGAAGTCCAAGAACTGGTCTGTTGCAGCAAATGATGGCCGTATTGCCATCATTGGCTTCAACAGAAACCACAGGATGAGAGTGTAGAGAAGTGACACCAGAACGTGGCCGCGATGTGGAACTAGATTCACTGAAGAAGAGACTTAAGCACAAGCAGATCATCAGAAAGAACAATAGATCAGACTTGTGCTGTGGCTTTTTCTGTAGAGATGACAGCAAAGAAATTAGCTACTGTTAGGGAGTTGGAGATGCCAGGCATTTCACTGCTACACGCAAGATCCCTGAGAGGATAACCAAGGCATTCCAAAAAACTTGCCCGTTCACTTCAGAAGAAAGCAGATACATCACTGAAAATGGATAGCGCCCCGAGTCGTAGCATCTGCTCAGTGAAGAAGAGCGTAGCGGACACAACGAATGTGGGCTTCTTATGGACTGACCTGTCGCTCATCCAAAGTCTCTGTAAAAGTGAATTGATGTCAGTGTCCTGCTCTAGTAAACAGTGGTTCAAAGGTTACCGTTATTTTTGAAGCCGGGTTAAACAATTCTATTCTGGTGCTCCATTTTCACCTGTGTCTAGATTAGCCGTTTGGGATTTAAGTGATAGAAGTGTGGTGGTGAACATGGAATTTCCAGCTAAGGTCACCAATATTCCTCTCAGCTCTAGCATTGATGTGTTCACATCGTAAGAGTCCTGTTCAGATACCAGTTATCTTGGGGATAATTTAAAGTGTCCGATAACATCTGGCATTGTTGTGTTAAAAAGCCAACGGTGTTGTCCTCTCTCAGACTTTAGGCATCAAAGCAAGCTGTGACAGTGCACAGTACTTTAGATAAGCCTCTTGACAGTGAAGGAGATGTTGGTTGGGTAAAATACTTGTGCAATGGGCCACTGACCGAACCCCCTGGTGGTGGCTGTCAGGTTGTCAGCCATGTGGACTTGAAGCAGTTGCTCCAAGGAGATACTGATAATAACAGTTTCTGCAAGTGATGCCCAACCAGCTGGAGTTCTACTGCAGGCAACTGTAGCACCACGGTCTACAGTGGAAGTCACTTACTTTCCTGTCTTAGTTCATTATGAGTCTAAGAGAAAAGGTAACACCAATGGGACCAGTTATGGACCGCCTGTACCTTTAAAGTGAAAGGTTCCAGAGAACCGGTCCTCAGATTCATCAACTTTGGTGATTCCCCAGGTCCAGACGAGATGAAAGAGATATTCTGCCCAAAGTTGGCAAAGAGAGCATGTGTGTTCTCTTGGCACGAGTGGGATGTAGGACTGGCTAAAGTGCTGGAGCACTGTATTAGACTAGGGGACTCTAGGCATTTTTGTGAGCACTCTTGACATTTGGCTCTGACTGGTATTGCTCCATTATCTACTGGAATTATCAAGGAATCACAAAGTCCACATGTGTCACCTACGGTCATTGTCCAGAAAAGAATGGGAGTGAAAGAAGGTGAAATGACTGCTGCATACTCATCTGTTGGACAATGACTGGTACACAACCCCGAGATGCTGTTGACTGCCTTTTGCAAAGCAAGTGATTTTCGGGATTTCACTTTAGTGGAAGTAGAAAATTATGCAGAGGTAGATAAAAAGTTGCTTCATGTACTAAATGTTTTCTGGATTATCTACAGTATCCATATGAACTCGAATCCTTGGTCAGAATCACGTAGGGGCCTGGACCCCTTCCTAAGCAGCACAGAGCAAAAGGCTTAGCAACCTACTTATTAGGAAGAAGAATCAGATGCAAAATATATACATTTTACGCCCATCTGATTTTGCAGGTGCATACTAACTCAGACTTCTTGTGAGACAAGATTTCAGGTTCTGCAAAATAATTAAGAATGCAACAGGATTTGTACTAAACCTCACAGGTTGTCCAGCTCAATGCACAGAGTTTTTCTTACAAAAATGATTTTTTTTGGGTACTCCCATGAAAATTAAATTTTAAACAACTAGATTTTATCTGATTGTACACTGGAGACAGGGATGATTTTGTACAGCTTTGGACAGAGTGCCTTGCTCACAAGTTACTTTTACAGCTGTCACTCCAACCAAAATCAGTGTAGCTCGGATATTTGTTAATGAGTTATTTAGATTTGTTCAGCTGTGTGAAAATCTGAGATAAAAAAAACATTTTAAAATATAAGTACGATATTAAATATGTCTGATGGAATGAAGGATGTTTTAATAAATCGTTTAATTATCATATTATTGTTTGACTCCAGGTGTTGAAACACCGGAACGTAGGCAGTCAACTGAGCAGTCACTGAACACAGTTGACCCTAAACCAGCAGTTTGTCTGGTCAATCACAAGCCAATGTTATCATGTGCGTGTTCTCGGCCTGTATAAATTTTTTTTAAGGGTAGATACAGCAGAGAATTGCAAAGTTAGTGTTAGCGTTGTGGTGTTAGATATTAAACCCAATCTTGTCATCTTGCTGAAAAAAGCCATAGGTGTAATTCCTCATTTTGATTACCATTGCCATAGGTTGTCCGGTCAGGATTTGTGATGATGAGGATATTAAATTTTCCAATTTATTCACGCACAATCATCCATGCCGCTGACCAATTCCACATAAATCAATACTAAATGCATGTGTACAAATTATTTAGAGGTTTGTGGTTTCTGTCTGAACGCAAACAAGTCAGGACAGAATTTTCACACATTAAATACAACTACACATACAGTACAATGATAAGTAACAACAATAGAGTAAACAGCAAAGAACAATATCCAAGACAACAACTATTTGTCATGTCAGCACCAGTGCCCCAGAGATTCAGGTTTCCAGAGTAATGACCGGGGTTTCCTTTGTTCCTGTCATGTCTCGTTTCCCTATTAAATCTAACTACCCCTGCCCTGATTGCCCTCATATGTTCCACCTTTTCTTGGTTATACAAGTCTGTGTTTCCTCCATGCGACTGCCGTGTGTTGTTCTTTGTTTTCTTAGCATTCACTGTCTCGGTTGTCCCTTGTGTTCAAGGTAGAGCCAAGTGGGCGTGTTGTTCCTTTTATTAAAATACAACGAAAAAGGTCTCGTGAAACCAACAACTCGGTAACGACAGTGTGATGCAAGAGGATCTTGACAGTTACAAAAAAATCTAACTTTTTAACTTTAGTAATAATAATACATTTTATTTAATAGGCACCTTTCTTAACACTCAAAGTCACCTTACGAAGAATAAGACAACAGTAAGAATAAAATAAAAAAAATAAGATCAAATAACAATAAAAAGTAATGACAAACATAAATGATAACTGGCATTTACAGTAGTGAAATCACGATTGGTATGCCAGTTTGAAGAGAGACGTTTTGAGAGTAGTTTTGAATTGTATTATTGAGTACAGTTGACGGATGTGAGAGGGAAGAGAATTCCAGAGTTGAGGAGCACTATGAGAGAATGCTCTAGTTCCCATAGAACAGAGTTTGATGTGTGGTACAGAATGTGGAGTTGCCGATGAGGATCTGAGGGAAAGAGAGGGAGTGTAAGTCTGTAGGAGATCAGTGAGGTAGGGAGGAACAAGACTGAGGAGAGCTATAAATGTTAAGCGTAGTATTTTAAATTGTATTTGGAAGTACAGAGGGAGCCAGTGAAGTTGGAAGAGAATAGGTGTGATATGTTCAGTGGACTTAGATCAGGTAATTATCCCGGCAGCAGAGTTTTGTATAAGTTGTAGGCTACGGATATGTTTTTTGGGGATGCCGAGTAAAATGACATTGCGGTAATTTATACATGAAGTGACTAAGGCCTTGGCCAGCACTTCAGTACTATGTTGTGTAAGGGCAGGACAGAGTCTAGAAACATTCCCGAGATGAAAAAAGGCAGTCCGAGAAACATTATTTATATGGAATGAAAATGAGAGGGTACTGTCTAGAATGATGCCAAGGCTCTTAACCTGAGAAGAGATGTTTATAATAGAATTGTTGATTAAAATTGGCTAACTGTTAGCCTTAGCGAGTGTAGATTTAGAGCCAATGAGGAGCACCTCGGTTTTATTGCTATTTAGTTGAAGAAAATTGTGAGTCATCCATGACTTTATGTCTTGGAGACACGCAGTGAGAATATTTGGGGGACAAACGGAAGTAGGTTTAGTAGATAAATGAAGCTGTGTGTCATCAGCATAACAGTGAAATTGGATACCATGGTGCCGGAAGATATTGCCTATTGGAAAGATGTAAATGACAAAGAGAAGTGGCTCTAAAGCAGAGCCCTGTGGAACTCCCTGTGTGACTACTGTATTCTCTGACCTAGAGCCATTCAGGTGAACAAACTGCTTCCTGTTAGTGAGGTAGGAAGAAATCCATTGGTGCACAAGGCCACAGACATCAAAACTAGCTATACGCTTCCAAAGTATCTGATGGGATACGGTGTCAAACAAGGAGCTGAGATCAAGAAGTACAAGAATTGTTAAGGGTCCCATGTCAGCTGCCCAGAGAAGATCATTTGTAATTTTGACTAGAGCAGTTTCTGTGCTGTGTTTAGGACGAAAGCCAGACTGAAACTATTCAGAGAGGTTATTTTTTGAAAAATGAGACTGAAGTTGGGATGCAACTGCCTTTTCGAGAATTTTTTATATAAATGGGAGATTTGAAATAGACCGGTAGTTATTGAGGATATCAGGGTCTGAGCCACGTGTAACTTTATTTCTGTGCTGCAAGTAGATTTGCCATTTAAAATGACATAAATACACATTGCATACTCGTATCATTTTCATGTCTAGTTCGACAATAGGAAAAAAGGAATGTCTGTAACTTGGAGAGCTGGCTAAATTAGCTGGTTAACGGGCATTAAGCCTGTACCTGACTTTCCTCTCTGAGCTCCTTAGGATGGACAGCATTTAGATGTTTCAACATTGGCCATGTGGTTTTATTATATGCCAGGGATTTTTTGCAAAGAGTGTATTTCACTTTGTTTTCTGACTGTTGTAGCAAAAGGTGTCACCAGGCAATTGATGTACATGAATTGGGTGGCATTTTTACACAGTGTGCTGGGTGGATGGGTGGGGGCAGGACAGGCACACTTGAGCCAAATCAATTTACTGTGTGAAATTGACTCCAAGGCTTTGGAATCGACTCTCGATTCTGAGTTATCTAGATTCAAGGAATCCATTCTTTTCAGAACTGACTCCCAGCCCCGGGCCACAGTATATAATTTGTCTTCAGCTGCTAGCTCCGGAAGCCACGCAGCCAGCTAAACTGAAGCGACAGTTGACTTCAAAACACCCAGAGAGTATGCAAGCGAACCAAAGGATTTTTTTTTAGGTACAAAGGTTAGGAGTATAGCCGCCAGAGAGCGAAGTGTGTAAACTTAGAACAGTGACATAAAAACCAGTAAAGGTATGCTACCTGGTGGTTTGGAGGATTGTTAGAAGCAGAGAAGCACGTAGCGTTTTTAATCGGCAAAGAGGTCGTACTTCCAGCTGCCGTTAAACTGTGTGATGTTACACTTGGGACAGAGGCTGCCAGCAAGTTAAAAACAATTCCTCCACAGTGAAGAGGAGTAAATGTCAGATGGCATTCGCTCACAGCGCCTGTACAGGCTCGGTTCCTGAGGTCAATTTTTCATTCAGGTGGACAAATCAACAAATATTGCTAATGCAGCTCAATTAATTGTTTTGGTTTACTACCTGTGATAAAGAAAAGTACTGGAGGACTTTCTCTTCTGCCAGGAGATGCCTGGAAGGATGCTGGGTGAAGAATTATTTACAGTACACTGCTGAATGATTTCATGACAGATACGGGACCGAGCTGGGAAAAATGCATTGCCATTCGTAATGCCGGTGCAGCTCTAATTACAGGCCAAAAGAGTGAAATTACTGCGAGGATAAAAGCTGCCAAGCCAAATATCAAAACTACACACTGCATGTTGCGTCGGTAAGATACTGAGAATAAAGAAAATTGTCCAGTCAGAGGCAAGCTGACCCGTCTTACTATTTTACCAGATACATTATCGCTGAAAATATATTCAAAAATGTTGTGCAGTGCAGTTCTAAATCTAGACAATCTGAAAAGTTGTTTTGCTTTCAAAAATTCTATGCATTTTGAGATAATAAATGATTTGTTTGGCATTTCCCTCCGGAGGAGGTTTGTATTTTTTTTTTTTTTTTTTTTATCCATTCTAAGGAGTCCTTGAGCTAAAACAATATGAGAACCCCAAGGTTAAGTAACTAGACTGAACACCATGATGTTAATTCAGGAAAAGGCTGCAGATGTAGTGACTTTGACAGCAGGATTGAACCGAGCAGATTTTAGCATCGGCTCCACTGCAAGTAAGCTGACACCTTCGGGCCTGTCTGCTACATCAGTAAGTTGACAATGAGCAGGGGGTGCTGTACGCGAAAGGACATGAAAGTCTTTCAGTGTCAGATAGTGTGGCCAGGTTACGAAAGAGCTCAAACATACAGTCCCTATCCCTCACATATATGCATGTACTCTATATAATGTTTATGACTGCAGCACTCTGCAGCTGACAGTGGCTCCACAGAAGAGGTTTAATGCTGAGGGAGGCCAAAGGAATGGAGGGGGGGGCGGGCATTCCACATGTCTTGTGTGTATATGCTCACACTTTATGCCAGAATGTAAATGCACACCCCCAGGCTGGCTGAAACTGGGCCACACGGGCAGCACTGAGCAGATGACTCTCTGGGGAACTCCGGTAGAACTGAGGGCCGTTGTAGATGCAACTGAGTCAAAGTGAGCGGCGTGGGCCGACGGGGGGTGACCGTGGCGGTGTGAAGGTCAGAGTGAGCGGCGTGGGGCGTCATGGGGTGACCGTGGTGGTGTGAAGGTCAGAGTGAGTGGCGTGAGTCGTCATGGGGTGACCGTGGTGGTGTGAAGGTCAGAGTGAGTGGCGTGAGTCGTCATGGGGTGACCGTGGTGGTGTGA
>JAACJT020000033.1:10465676-10502716 GCA_009936485.2 Gymnarchus niloticus
TGTCCATAGTTCTTCAGGTACTCTATCTATCAGATCTAATCCCTTGAATTTGTTTGTCACTTCCACTGTGTATTCATGAGGAATACTGTTCGGATCATGTCTGTATGGCACAGAGGCTTTCCCTACTTTTTTCAGTTTAAGTATACACCTACCATCAATTAAAAAGACTCAGATTGACTGTTCAGCTGTTCCTGTAGGACTTTCCTGACATCTTCTTGGTTGCATCCTACTGCATAAGCTATGGTCTGTGAAGAACGTTCAAAGCCTGCACTGGGTCTCATTGTTGAAAGGAGAATCAGGAGAGGGGTACAATGGAATATCCATTCCATCCAGACATTAGATATGCCGTGGAGCACAGTGAGGGCAATCATCAACAAGTGGAGAAAATATGACACAACAGTGATGCTACGAGGAATGGGGCATCCCTCGAAGACCAGAAAACTGGTCAGGGAAGCTGCCAAGAGGCCTACGGCAGCATTAAAGGAGCTGCAGGAATTTCTGGCAATTACTGGGTGCTCCTTACATGTGACAACAGTCTTCCATAATCTTCAGATGTCTGGGCTAGGGGTAGGGTAGCAAGACGGAAGCCTTTGGTCAAAAAAAAAAACACCCAAGACTAAGTTTTGCAAAAAGATGCATCTAGTCTCCCAAAACCAGTTGTAAAAGTGTTTTATGGTCTGATGAGACCTGAGATGAGCTTTTTGACCAAAATTCAGAAAGGTTTGTTTTTTGTAAAAAAAAAAAAAAAAAAAAAATACAGCACATCACCGAAAGAACACTATACCCATGGTGAAGCATGGGGGAGGGCATCATCATGCATTGGGGCTGCTCTGCCTCAGCTGGAACTGGGGCTTTAGTCAAGGTGGAGGGAATCATGAATAGCTTCAAGTACCAGTTGATTTTAGTGCAAAACCTTCAGGCATCTGCTAGAAAGCTGAAGACGAAGAGGAATTTCACCATTCAGCATGACAACAACTAAGAGAGTACATCCAGATCAACAGAGGAATGACTTCACCAACAGAAGATCAATGTTTTGGAATAGCCTAAGCCAGAGCCAAGGCCTAAATCCAATTGAAAATCTGTGGGGTGACTTGAAAAGGGGCTGTGCACAGGAGATGCCCTCACAGTTTGATAGAACATTTTTACAAGGAAAAATGGGAAAATATTGCTAAGTCAAGATGTACCAAGCTGATAGATTCTTACTGAAAAAGACTGAGTGCTGTGATAAAATTAAAAGGTGCTTCAATAAAGTATTAATTCACGGGTGTGCACAACTTACACACCTGGGTTATTGAATGTTTTTTTACTTTTTATTTTTTTCCTAAATGGTTTCTGTTTTTTCAGCTTATAGGTTGCAGTTTCACATTAAAGGTGGAAAAGTCCTGACATGATTCGTCTTGGTATCATATTTTAACTTTGCAACAACCTGCCATTTTATCAGGGGTGTGTAGACTTTTTATGACCACTGGATATTGTGATGAATATTCTGCTTAATTTTTCCCTTGATAAATGTTAAATGAAGTATCTGCAGGGTATGGATCAATATAAAAACTGATATAAATTTAAACAGAGCCTGATTTTTCTCTGAATTTTGGCCAGGTGTCAGCACTTCAGTATTGATACTTTTTATGAGTAATTCTACAACTTGGATGATGACTGGTCTGACAGAAATGTCTTAAAGAGCCTTACCAGCTGCAATGAGATTTTGTGGAATTGGGTCACTTGGTTTCTTGTGCATTAAGGAAGGGCTTATCTTAATTGCTTTTTAAGGAGATCAGGCAAGTTGATGTTGGACGCATCCCTGTCCACCTGTCCCTTTGTCGTCGAGGGGCCTTTTAACCTGAGCGGAGAGCTTTTAAGTACAATGGAAATGATAGGCTCCTTTTTGAAATGCGAATGTTTGTTTTACTCATTGACAGATTGCTTAAAAAGCCACTCAGGAAAAATTATCCAGTTTGAGCCATCACTGAGAAATAGCTAATGACTGATCTGAGATTTTAAAAACTAAAGTATTCTAACACTTTTATAGAGATGTTTGGTAATAGTACTTTGTTTATATAATGTATTTGTAATATCTTTTGCAGATGACATTAAGCGGAAGTCTAAGAATTCCACAAACTTAAGTCCCTGCTTCTCTTCTGTTTAAGAACGAGGCAAATGGACTATAATCTATACTCTGAAAGACTCTCCTTCAGCAAAGTGGCAGACAGTAGCCCGACTTAATACACCAGTATAATTAATGTCATCTCTTTCAAATTGATTCCGTCTTTTTCAGCTCTTATTTGGATTGGTGGCTGTTTTACGGGCAAGATTTTGGATAATGCGTAATCAGCCTGTCCTTAAAGCTGCACAGTTTCAGGATCTACACTTGTGTCCCTGTGGGGTCACTCACCGACAGAAGATGGTTCAATTATTCTGTTTACGGAACGGGGACCTACAGGGACAGGAAGTTATTGACTTTCTGTGTACTAGCCTGTCCCCTGCTCATTCAGCAAGCAGAAAAATGATTCCACACTCAGCAAATCGATCAGAAAACTTATTTTATGTATTGAATTACCCTCTCTGCCGGGGACGAGGCACCCGGCCCCATCAATTATCAAGCAGGTTTCCACAGAGATGCCACTGCCATTGGCACAGCAGCATTGCTGGTCTTTTGGGACATTACACACGTGTACAAAAGTGATAAATGCTCTACACTTTGGCTTGGTGATGTTGGGTCACATCCTGGTCTGAAATGCTTATCCTGGGAGGGTGTTTACCCTGTCCTGGGAGGTGGGGCGAGTGGGTGTTGGGTGTGAAATACCTCGCAATAGCTCCTTGCAGGCCGCACCGTCAGTCACAGTGATAGCAGCCACACGGCACAGATGGCGCTGTAATTACCGTACGACTTGCGGCTGTACTGCCGGCTCTGCCTGGGATTGGCGGCCAAGTTACAGGTCAGATGAGAACCGCTGCGACTCGACTCAATGCTCATTAATTAGCCTATAGCTCTTAGTGTCCTTGGGACGTTCTGTTAAAAACAAACTCGGTGAAGTCGTTTTAAAGTGGACTTTGTCTTCCTACTGAATTTTGCTCCTTTTCCCAGCAAATCTCTCCAGAATGATTTGTATAACTGGGGTTTTGCTCATGTTGGACTGTGGGTTTTTTTTTTTTTTTTTTTTAATCAGAGAATGGGTTCACTGTCAGGGTTAGACCTTGGTGAAAAGCCCAGATCATGCTGGTGAAGAACCCAGGTCATGTCCTTAACTTACAAATGCCACTTACCGAATCTGGTGCTCCGCTTGGCATGTTGTGTGCAGTCACAAATTTGCGATTGCCTCTTTCGTCTTGGTGTCACCGCCACGTTTCACCCAGGCATACCTTCTGAAGTCACCCTGCATGTGGAAAGTCACACATTTATTGAGTCTCCCCTCCCTGAAGTAAATCTTACTTCTCCGTAACTCTAACGAAGATTACCGGTTTCCAGAAAGTGAACACATGGCATCTCGAAGCTGAAACATTAATTGGTGACCCTACAAAGTGGTGCTTGTTTCTTCAAATGCGAGCATGTCCAGCTAAAGTTGCCATGTGGGGCAGCCAACATGCTGCTTTCAGCATTTCATCTGGTTTCATTTAGTATTTTTATCGGAGATGCTGTTGTTTCTAAAAAAAGGGGTGGACCGCTGAATCATGACTCTATCAGCAAACAAGCCACAATGAACCGAATGCTACTGATGTGAACTTTCACTTCTTAAAACCACCTCACTTTCCTAAAAAGCTTTAAAAACCTCATTCCACACTAGCGGTTTCTCCCTTACCAAGCCATTGGTCACCTGGTCAACCTCCTGCCATTAATCATACCTATATACACAAGCTGGGACACATGACCAGATCAGAACAAGAAAAATAAGTCTATTGTCAAAGTCAGGTTGTTGTTTAACTGCTCTCTTAGCAACCGATTAATATGTGTTTTATTTACAGTCATTCCTGAGGAGAAAAACTTTCTGTCAGTCTGTGCCTATGAGTTTTTCATATCCACGTGTGTATTTTATACTTTGTATTTCTGTGGTCGTTTGTGGGGGTATGCATGTGTGTTTCGATTCTCCATCACAATTTTGGATTTGCGTTCATAAGGCCTGTGTGTCAAAGACCCATCTGATATGATTAATCTTTTTGGAGTCCCTCATGAGTGCGTTTGATTGGGTCCCCAGTCTAGTTGTAACATTGTCCCATGCAGTAAGACAACCAGCTTAATGCCAGGTAAGTCCCTTATCTAAAGTTAAGTTTAATTTGGAAATGGACAAAGTAAACACAATGGTTACTTTCACTGGGTTAGACATGTAACTTGGCCGCCGATTCCAAAGGTTGCGTAGATTTATGTTATCGTGATAGAAGTTGCAGCCCTGCTGCTAGTGATAGCTGCTGTCGGTAGGCAAAGGTGAAACAATGAGGGCATGGTTCTTGTTCTGGGCTGCTCCCGCTTTGTGTATCATCAGACTCACCGTGACCCTCCTTTGTGTGGTGCCCTCTGCTTTGCTGCTAGTCTCTCTGCCAGACGGCATTCTGTTGGCCTCTTGCCCCCCCAAACTGTCCGATCTCTCACGTACACCATGTCTTCTCCCCCTTGTCTCTTTCTCCTTTGTGTTTTTTGGTTCTCTCTCTCTCAAAAAAAAAAAAGAGGCGCCAACAAAAGCTATTAACATGGCTTGGTGGGAACTCTCGGGGGCTGTGGGGGTCAGTTTAGGGTGGCGGAGAGATGCTGGGGGAGGGGGTGGGCTGTGGCTGGTGGATCCTGCTGTCTTGATAATTGTTTTTTTTTCTTTTTTTTTAGCTGACTGTTCTTACTCGGTAGCCAATCAGAAGGAGCAGTGATGTTAGTACCACACACTTTGTGGGCAGCGGCCCTGGGCAGGGCTATGACGGTGGGGGAGGGGGGTGGACGGCTGGCCTGTTTCACACATCGATCCAGGCTATTGAATTAAAATGGCATTGCGCAATGCCACAGGAATGCGTACAAAGGTCCGAATTGTTTTCTGCATATTGTGCATATTGTTGGGGCTTTTTCTCGGCTATTTTAAGATGGTGTCCTCATGCACTTTTCTCTTCTGGTCCAGAAAGGGATTGTTGTTTCACCCTCTGAAATTAAATTCAGCTTCACATGACTCTGACGTCTTCCTGAATGCAGACACAAGGAGAAACGCACGTTTCTTTCCCTGCTTAAAGCAGGATAACTGAAATAAAAGGACCTAAAAAAATACTGCGCACCATAACACCACTCTTGATTTGGGTGGGGGGGGATCAGCTATGCGTGTTTGCGTAGTGAAGCATTTCTTATTTGTCCACACCTAAACCTCCCTGTGCTTTCACAGGATTCTGGTAAAATTTTAAAAAGAATGCAGAATTGGTAGAGATCTGCTCATTGTTCAGACACAACATGCATTTTGGGTTTAGCTGTCAATGGGACAGTGAATAATGTGGCTGTGCAAACAATTTAATCCTCCCATTGCATGACGTATGTTGAAAGATCCCTACCAGTTTGGACTGAAAGAGGTCACGCTTCCTCCGTCTGTGTTGTGTGTTTGTGCATGCTGTGAGTGCCATAATATATATTATGTTCTGGGGACTAAATGTCCCCCGAGGGTAATAAAAACCCAACATTTTTACCTTGTGGGGACATTTGCTGTGTCCCCACGAGGGAAAACTTAAATTTATAAAAATCTGTGAATGCAATCAAAAAACCAAAAGAGCCAAAAGTCTTGTGTTTGTTGGGTTACTTATGGTTAAGTTTAGGGCTGGGTAAGGGTTAGGGGGTCGACAAAGTTAGGATTATGGTTAGGCCCTTAGAAATGAATAGAAGATCATAAGGTTAGAAATACAAATGTGTGTGTGCATGTGACTTTTCCCACAGATCTGTGCTACTAACTGCATCACAATTATGCTAATTAGCTGCAACCGTCTCATCGAACAGGCTCGAAGCCTCTGCCGACCAAAGAATTAATCCTGGCCACAGGCTGTGTTTGGAGCTTAACTGAGGCAGCTGGCCCCCATGACGACCAGCTAAATAAGTACCAGAGAAAGACATGGTAGGAGTGAGGCCGAGCTTAACCTAGGAATGCTGTAGCTGCTGCTTTCAGACGGAACAGGCTTTCCTCTCATGGCAAAACTTGCTGCTGTGGGATAGAATAGGCCTTAAAGTGCTGATGCCTGCCTTCCATACTGCACTGCATAGGGGGCAATGCACTGTTATAAGTTTTCATGCCAGCAAATAAATTTTAATGCATGCAATGACACTGCATCTAGTCAAAACAAGCTTTCAAAACATTCCTGTAGTGATCAGCTTCAAAACAAACTTATACTTACTGCAGCTGTGGTAAGAATCCAAATGAAACAGTAAATCTCATTGCTGTAGTGATTAAAATCCAAAGAACTGTCTAACAGTCACTGGAGCTGTGGTAAAAATCCAAACAAACGTCTAATAATCACTGCAGCTGTGATTAAAATCCAAACAAAACTTCAAATGGTAACTGCAGCTGTGGTTAAAATCCAAACAAACGTCTAATAATCACTGCAGCTGTGATTAAAATCCAAACAAGATTTCAAATAGTAACTGCAGCTGTGGTTAAAATCCAAACAAGATTTCAAATAGTAACTGCAGCTGTGGTTAAAATCCAAACATACTTCAAATAGTCACTGCAGCTGTGGTTAAAATCCAAACAAACTTCTAACAATCACTGTAGCTGTGGTTAAAATCCAAACATACTTCGAATAATGACTGCAGCTGTGGTTAAAATCCAAACAAACTTATACTAATCATTGCAGCTGTGGTTAAAATCCAAGCAAACTTCTAATAATCACTGCAGCTGTGGTTAAAATCCAAGCAAACGTATAGTAGTCACTGCAGCTGTGGCTAAAATCCAAGCAAACGTATAGTAGTCACTGCATTTCTGTTTAAAATCCAAGCAAATTTCTAATAATCACTGCAGCTGTGGTTAAAATCCAAGCAAACGTATAATAGTTACTGCAGCTGTGGTTAAAATCCAAGCAAATTTCTAATAATCACTGCAGCTGTGGTTAAAATCCAAGCAAACGTATAATAGTCACTGCAGCTGTGGCTAAAATCCAAGCAAACGTATAGTAGTCACTGCAGCTGTGGTTAAAATCCAAGCAAACGTATAGTAGTCACTGCATTTCTGTTTAAAATCCAAGCAAATTTCTAATAATCACTGCAGCTGTGGTTAAAATCCAAGCAAATTTCTAATAATCACTGCAGCTGTAATTAAAATCCAAACAAATTTCTAACAGTCACTATAGCTATGGTTAAAATCCAAGCAAACTTCTAATAGTAACTGCAGCTATGGTTAATATCCAAACAATCTTCCAACAGTCACTGCAGTTGTGGTTAAAATCCGAACATACTTCGAATAGTCACTGCATCTGTGGTTAAAACCCAAAGAAACTGCTAATGTTCGTCGTAGTTGTGATTAAAACCCAAACAAACATTTAATTCACATTGTGGCATTTATTAGAATTTAAACAATCTTATAATACTCACTGAAGCAGTGGTTAAAATCCAGGCTTCTTAAACATAGTGTAGTGTATGTGATTAGAATTTTCAAATGCATACTGTTTCCATTTGGAAAGAAAGCAATCTTTTCACTGTACCAGTACTTACACACAGCGTAAATTGTGTGTTCCACCATTGGTTACTGGCAAACTGTCTTTCAAAGAGCAGAGCTGCAGTCTTGCAGTTAATTTGGTCCACTAAGGTTGAAAATGACCTTTTACATTACTTTTACATTTTCTTTTTTGTATGAAACATACAAGATGATTTGTATAAATGCTTGGCAAACAATTCCATTCAGAATGACTTAAGCACATTACAGTTTTACCCAGTATATTCATTCATTCATCCTTCATAACTGATTATCCAGCACATACACAATATGGACAAAAGTATTGGGACGTGATTCTTAATCATTGAATTCAGGTGCTCCATTCAGACCCATTACCACAGGTGTATATAATCAAGCAGTTAGCCATGCAGTCTGCATTTAAAAACATTTGTGAAAGAGTGGGTCATTCTGAAGAGCTCAGTGAATTCAAGTGTGGTACAGTCATAGGATACCACCTTTGCAATGTCAGTTTGTGAAATTTCTTTACTGCTCAATATTCCATGGTCAAATCTAAGTGGTGTTATTGCAAAGTATAAGCATTTAGGAACAACAGAAAGTCAACCACAAAGTGGCAGGCCCTGTAAAGTCACAGAGCAGGGCCACCGAGTGCTGAGGCGCATAGTGCATATAAGTCACCAATGTTCTGTTGACTCAGTAACTACGGAGTTCCAGACTTCCTCTAGCATTAACCTCAGCACAAAAACTAAAGAATCATGTTTCTCTATCTGGCAGTCTGATGGACGAGTCTCGGTTTGGCGGATCCCAGAAGAACATTACATGCCTGACTGCATTGTGCCAACTATAAAGTTTGGTGGAGGAAGGATAATGATATGGGGTTCTTTTTATGAGTTGGGCTAGGCCCCTTAGTTCTAGTGAAAGGAAATCTTGATGCTTCAGTATACCAAGACATTTTGGACAATTCTATGCTTCCAACTTTGTGGGAACAGTTTGGGAAGGCCCTTTTCTGTTCCAGCATGACTGTGCCCCAGTGCACAAAGCAAGGTCCATAGACATGGTTGGGTGAGTTTGGTGTGGAAGAACTTGACTGGCCCGCACAGAGCCCTGACCTCAACCCCATCAAACACCTTTGGGATGAACTAGAATGGAGGTTGTGAGCCAGGCCTTCTCTTCTAACATCAGTGGCTGACCTCACAAATGGTCTCCTGAATGAATGGGCAAAAATTCCCACAGATTTTTTTTTTTTTTTTTGGATTTTTATTCAATTTATTCAACTATTTAAAATCAATACAAACAGTTCAAATTATTTCAATAAAATCAAATCCCATTTCAATTCCAAAATAAAACAGACCCTTTCTCGTCCATTGATCAAACCATCAACAGTTGTACTAAAATCAAAACATAATTTACACAAGTCTCAAAATGCTCAGTCCAAAAAAAAAAATTCAACCATTGTGAGAAAGTCTTAACGATCACACAATGGTTAAAAGGGATCGCTTCACGGCTAAGTGTAGTTCCATCTTTAAAAATAAATAACAGATGAATTCTTGGTGCGTTCTACACTACAAAACCTTGTGGAAAGCCTTCCCAGAAGAGTGGAGGCTGTTATAGCTGCAAAACGGGACCAACTCCATATTGATACCTAAGGATTTAGAATGGGACGTCATAAACATTCCTGTAGGTGTAATGGCCAGGTGTCCCAATACTTTTGCCCATATTTTGTAGTTACAGCGAGCCTATAATAAAGCTTAAAAACAATAAAATTTGACATGATTGAGCCTGTGACATAATCCCAAGCTGCAACGGTCATGTGGCACAGGATACCCTGGATGAAAAGGCAGTTCGTTGCAGTTGCTATAAATGCAGCTGGATATTTAATTAACAATTCACGTTAAGTAAATTGCTCAAGGCTAAAACAGCAGGGCGATTTATGGGACCTCAATCAAATGGCATTTTGGACCACTAAAGCTTTTGGCCCTACACGCTAGTCCCTGCTGAAGTGGGTATCTTCAAGCAGAGAGAATAGGATGAGGGCCACTTTGAAAGAACATTGCCTACTGTTACAGGTCCAAAGAAAGCTTTTCCACATGAATGCATCCTTGATTGTTCTGAGTGTGTGTAAGCTGCGGAGATAAGGTCAGATGAAGGGAATACAGGCTTGGGTTAAAACAGGCGCCTGATAAATGGCCCTATTAAAACATGGGCGGGCTCCATTCACCCTGTCAGTGATAAATCCCAGAAGAACATTCCAGCTGTGTGATCGAGTGAGGTTTGTACAAGATGCAGACGCCCTCCCCCCCTTGCTTTCATGAAAAATTAAAGCAAGGTGAGGTGCTGAGCCTTTTGTGACATGAAATAGACTGGGAAATAAAATGGAGGCAACACCTGCTTAAATCTGTAATTATAAGTTAAGGGCTGGGCACTTTTAATCACTTTAATTGCCTCCTAAGTGTACATTACGTGAGGTTTCGAAACACCTGATTCATTGACTGTATGAATGTCCTCCCTTATGCCTAGCGAAACTAATGTCATTCTGCTAGGTGTTAGGAAAAGGAAGCTAATTCAAGTAAATAGAATGTGTTTTGCCCCTGACACCACAAATCATTCCACAGATGCCGCTTTCTCATTGGTTGGTTCTGTAGGGGAGGGCTGGTGTGGGTCTGTCCTTCAGTGTCTCCTTAAATGGTTTCTGAGCTATTTAGTATTAAGCCACTGCCACTGACTTCTCTGTAACGGAGTTACAAATCAATGTTCTGCACTCAACATTACTGTTAGAATCAAGTTTGTGGCACCCTACTTGAACACTTCTGTGCTGGCGTTAAAGATGGGGATTGGCTAATGGATTGGTAATGGTTCCATTGGGTTCTTGGAGGGTTAGCGTTGAAACACTGCGATGTCATTGGTATATGGAGAACCATCTGTGGTCAAGGAGGGCAGAGATGGAATACCTTTGGTTAACAGAGAATGGTCCATGGTTTGTCTTGGAGTCAGACAGTGTAAGGAGGTCAATGGTTTTCAGCCTTCAGTTTACCAATGACCAGGTCGCATTTTCTGTGGAAACATTTGTTTCACTGCAAATAAAGAAGTACCGGCATGGTCTGTGATGTCATTGTCGGGAGCCTTTGCGAAACCAGCAAAGTTCTTCGCATGCAGGTGTTTTTTCCTGTTCAGCACTCGTCCTGCTTCTCATTATTATCTGAATGAGCAGCTCACATCCACCTGTCCTTAAATTAGCTTCCACAATGTGTCATGGTGACTGTGTCATCGTCACTTCTCTGTGTGACAGGAGGCCTTAAGGCTCACGCGAGTGGTGCCAGCTGCACGGACAAAATAACAATTTGGATGTAATCGCAGACAGATGAAGACGATCGTGCGTCGTCATGCGTGCACTAAATCCGCCACTGCTCGAGCACTGATTGCATTACCCAGTTGTACATGCGCATGCAGTGCAAATGAGGAGAGGCGCACGGGGGAAGGATGAGCACAGCTGTGTCCGTGTTGGTGAGCTGTGGCTGCGTGTGCCGCCACATACAGAAAAGTACGTCCTGGCCTTAAGCAGGACTCTCCAAGGCTTCGATGCGGACTTACCATATACAGTATATGTTCAGTGTTTGGTGACACGTTAGCAGTATGATATTAATTCTTGCATCAGTTCAATTTTGAAGCACAAATATCAGCAGTGTACCTCCAAGGGAAGAAGCGCAGACGGAAAATGAGGTTTCATAAGCCAAACAATCTTGCATGTTCGCTATTGTTTCAGATGAATTGCACTTGAATTACTGTTATGTTAAAACAGTGTATCCCAATTAATTAGCTGAGGGTGGGATTCGGGAATTCATCTTTGCTCATATTGTGCAGGGCGTGGCTTGACTTTAGTGAGCTTGGCCTTCTTTCATGAGGAACCAGGACTATTACAAGCAGTGTTCATACGTAACACGTGCCCTGCATAACCCCCCACCACACACACATACGCAGTGTTGTCAGGACACACTTGTGTTTCTTCATGTATTTGTGGTTCTAGATTTTTCTAGAAGAAAGGGTGGGATGTTAATTACAGATGTTTCCCGTTTCTCTTCACACACTCTCTCAGTACTATTGAACATGACTCTGCAGTTTTAAAATTTGATGTTTTTTAAGTAGCTGACCTTTTTGTCTGTGCTGCGTGTTTGTCCTATGCTCATTGAGTACGGAGACACTAATAGTACCTACAGTACTGTACAAAAGTAATAGGCAGGCAACAAAGTTTGAGTAAATCATGGTCATGTTGATGTAAAACTACGATTTCATGTTGATCAGTGTTTGCCAGTTTACATTTTCCAAACTACGTCTTTGTCAGACCCGAATTTACCGTTACCATCCAACATACTCATGTACTTGTGGAGCTCAACCAGGAGTGCACCTTGTATGGCTATTCAATACCTCATAAAGTGAATTAATTACTCGAGTAAGTAAACTGGAGGTGAAAATTAAAAAAATACATGGATCAGTTGGCTGATGTGCTTTTGAGGAGAGGTTTGGGAGTCAAAGTTATGTTGTTCCAGACATCCAGCCACACAATATCATTTTAGATAACAGAAGAAATGACTTTTTTTTGTATGACTGTTTGTATATTTTTATATATTCTAATGCTAAATTATATTTTTTTCTGTGCAAATATACAGTTACACTCTAGATAATTGGACTTAAATTTATACCTTCTTGGACTGATTAAGACTTTTGCCCTGTACGGTAGGCCTATAGGGAAAGTTGCTTGAAAGAAGTTGTTGGTTGTTGGTCAGAAAATAGTCATATTTTCACTTAAAAGTTTAAAGCTATTTATCAAACATTATGGTGCATTTGTAGCTCCACCTACCCTATGTGTGTCTCACTGTTAAGGGGGTGGAGGGGAGACTTTGTTATGGTAATGTGGTGGCGTGGAATTGTGTTTGTGGGTATGAATGGAGAGGCTTTTTCCAGAGGAAACAAGCTCTTACCAGGTTACAGCCTTCCAGCCTCGAGACCCCTTTGGGCAAAACAAAGGTGCTCATGCTCCAGAAGGACTTGTACTAGAACGACTTTGAATGATGCAGCCGGAGATCACGTTGCCAAGGAAACGTGTATCGCGGCCCACCCAGGGATTGGCCCATCCCTTAGCAGAGGTGGCCAGAGATTTCACAAATGTATGACCCATCCAAGTGGAGAGGGGAGGTGGATCTGATGTCTCCATGATTGAGTGACTTGTGAATTAAAGGCATGAGCTGAACAGCATGGGTGGATGACAGATGAAAGACTGGTATAAAGATGTACTCCTTTATGGTTTCACTCCACAAAAATCTATTTTAATTTGAATTTTTTCCAACCCTTCTTTCAAACTATGATGAAATATGGTATAAGAAATACTGCTTATAAGAATGTAATGTAATCTAACACCTCTTTATTCAAATTAACATTTACGACAGAAATTGAGGTTAGATCCATTTCTCGGAGGTGTAGCAATACCATTTATGCTGGAGCACAGAGTCTTTTTCCAGAGCCTCCTGCGGACCCACGTTTTATATTTAAGCACCTCGGCTTCCAAATAAAGAAAACCTTCCTCTCAAGCGATAGCCAGCCAAGCAACAGGCGGCTTCCTCTCAGATCAAAGTAGGCTGTGCTATATTTAGGCACTGAGGACACGTCAGCCACGTGCCCTGTCAGGATCTGCCACAATCCTCCGCAGACAATAGTGGAATGACCGAGAAGCTCCATTTATCAGAATGAGGAGCTGTGAGCAGGAGGTAGAGGACCTGCTGAAGAAGGCAGACAGACCCTGGGAGAGACCTCTGTGAGTTATTTACAGGCAAGCCATTCCCACGCATAAGTCTGCTGTTTAACTCCCCGCCTGCTCGCTGACTGAAGAACCCAAGCTTCAGGAAATGTAGTCGGTACTGCGCATACCAGCACGTCTACGTGCTGGCACACACCAGTTGTGTGCAAACCTCTGCGTAAAGCTGAGGATGTCGGCTTCTGTCTCCGAGGGATGGAGGCACTGGGGATTCTAAGCAAGCCGGGCGAATCAGGGTTAATTGCCACCTTGAGTGGTTGATGAGCCCCGCCCACCTCAAGGTAAAGTGTAGTCGATGCTACCTGAGCTACCAGCACTACACTGGTGTAGACGAGACGTTATGAATGGGGTGAGTTTCCCCAGCCAAGAAACTTGCCAACTACGAATCAGGAGCCGACATTCAGGCAGTATGGAGGCACAGAACATGGAATCTGATGCTGATTTTCAACCCCTTTTTCAATCATGACCATGTTTATGTGTTCCATTATTTATGACATAATTTATTAAAAAAAAAAACCATGTGCAGCCTTATTCCTATAATACAGTAGTCTATCTATATAGCATTCATCTATTTATATGTTTACTGAAGTAGGTGAAGTACCTCCTTTAGTGGACATCATCACTCTCAAGCAGACCCCGTGGAGAGCACTGTGAAACATTCTGGCATGTGGCCCCAGGCGAGTGACGAGGTCAGTTAAACAGAAGTGGCAGAGCGTGCCAACGTTGGGGGCTGACCCAACGCTCCAAGACAGCCTGCGCCCTTTGAAAGGCTGCTCCTTGGCAGTGCCGATTGTGCCACCCGGCCAAGTTCACATCAGATTTGACCTCATGAAAAATGGCCCCAGCGGGGCCCCTGGGACTGTCTGTTAGCCAAAATATTGGTCCATAGACACACAGTGGAATGTTCTTACAGTAGAATAGTTTTTGTTAAACTCTTCTCAGTTCCAGGCCCTGGCACACAGACATCTCAAAGTGTAGTGGTCCACCAGGATGTCCCATGCCATGTAAAATATGGATGGATTCCACATTTTGTATTAATCATTTGCCTAGCAGTGCATGCTCATTTATGACAATATACACACGCATTGATATATAGTTTAAGACATGAAATTGTATATCTTCTACTAAAAAGTCAGGTTCAGTTCCTTACTTAGGAGCGAAAATGAGGTTTCTATTCCGGGATTTCAATCTCACCTTTTGGCAAGACATTCAGTTTTGTAACGAGTGTGTAACATTGCCTGGGTGAAATTTAATATTAGCCTAAATATCACAATGACCCAATATTAATAAAAGGCTTGTCTTCATCACCCATTTGTCTGTCCATGGACTCCATGTGGAAGCCAATATCCACAATAATGATGACAAAACGCCAACAGCCCTGTTTCCCTGAATAGCATTTTTGCCTAAGTCTGCAGTGCAGCGGAAAAAAGAACCGTAAACGTTTTTTGAAGTGAGGAGTTTGTGGCAGATTGCGTTCTCTGTGCAGTAAAAAAAAAAAATGTAAATGCAGAAGCTGTCAGCGGTTCTGTTCTGCCGTGCCCCGTTGTTCTCCATGCAGCGAGCCGAGGTTCCTCCAGACTCTCCACTGACTGCCTCTGCCCGCTCGGCCTCAGCTCCCCTGCCGCGAAGCCCTCAGCCATCTGTTCCACCACATTGTTCTCCAGACAAAGCACTGTGAGCCACGCAGAGGGACACGGCACCTCCCCCTTTCCCAGTGGCGAACGGGGACGTGATGTCACCCCTCAGGGGTCTCCGGTGTGCAGCTACCCAGCATAACTGCTGAGCAGAACACAGTGCTGCGTGATACATTCCGCGTGAATGTGGACCTTTCGGAGGAACTAATATGGTGTCCGCTCAATGGGGCTGTCTAGGGAGAGGCTTCAGAACACCCACTTTCATATATCATTCTCCAGTTAATGATACAATTTTATCTGTTCCTATTCATGTTTTACCAACCGTTTAATCTGTAGAGTGGCATAATGCAGCTTAAAGGGCCTGTGTGGCCGAAAAATGGACAGTACCTTCAGAATGCCTCTGAAGCAGTCGACCGATGGGTTTTCGCATAAATGCCCTTGAGGAAACCATGTTTGTTTTATGTCTAATGTTGTTTACCCCGTGTAGTTGTACTCTTGTGTATATATTTGCTCCTTTACATAATTGTATACTGTCATTTGTTGGTCTGTTTTTCTTTTGTTCTTTTATTCTGACTTGAATATTTGTTAGGTGCTATATAATTAACATTTTTATTATTGTAAATCACATACCATAATCCTGGCTGGGAGCCAGAGCTCCCGTTAGTCAGTCCCACGTGGGTTAATGAGAGAATCTCTACAGTGTTGTTTTGTAGCTCTTCTCAGGCGCTAGATGAGGGCTGTGTCTGGTGTTGTGATGTGCTTGTGAGGGACAGCCGTTGAGTCATTTGGGCATCGTTACACTTTTAGCTGTTTTCTTTCCACCAGGATAAAAATCCACATTTTCTAATACCATCGCCTCGTCAGGGCTTGGAAGCATGGTGATGACTGGAGATAAAAACACACTCACTCAAAGGTACTTTTATGACATGTCAGCATCGAAAGCCCTCATAACAGACTGTGATTCATTAAGAATACGTAGCTATTTTAGCATTTACTTAGAATAGGCAGGATAGACATTCTCACCAGTTCAGTTTAGATGGCCTATCAGTACAGTAGAGTGGCGATTCATTTAATCCAGCTTTTGGTTTGGTTTCCATAAAAACTTTAAAGAGCTTATCTCACAGTGAACAATAATGTGAAGAGCCAGGATCATGTAAATCCGGCCTTCTGGCTGATTATTTCATTAAGGTGCCACACATCAACCTCCATGGTGTTAAGGTGAGGCTCTGCAGGTCTCCCGGCCCTCAGTGAATCCTATCAGAGACAATGGCATTCTGTGTCAGTTCACTATATTTTGTCAGGAGAAGCACGTTTCTCAGGCACCTTTAGCAGACATTGGAGACCTTTCCAAGCTTCTTCTCTAGTCCCGTCACAAGGCCCGTGTGACGAGGGTGTGGAGTGGCATCTGTATCAAAATGGCACAGTGTCACTTTGGTTTTCCTCGTTTGAGAAGTCGTTTCTCAGCGTTACACTCATGAGTCTCACTCATCCATGTCCAGCGCATTGGACTGAATTCCAGCAAGAAAGACAGAAAGGGGAGCTCTAGTGCCAATGGCCCTGTTGGTAATTATGAGCTATTTGAATGGCATCACGTATCAAGTTTTGTGGCACACCTGCGCTTTTCTGGAACCTAAGCTACACCCTTAGGATCCATCAGGCGTTCGTAATGAGAGAGCTCCATCATGTGCAACATCTTGAAGAGAGAGGAGTAGAGCTTTTGTAATTGTTTTTAAGAATTTGTTTGATATAATCAGTGTCTGATGTATAATGTTTAAAATCTGCTTTAATGTTGAAAATCAGGCACTTGAAAATATATCGGCTGAACAGCTGTACTTGTGAGAAGAAAGTGAGGAATTTTAGAACTTCAGGACTCTTCCCATAGCTTAACCAGAGGTTCTTCAGTAAAATATAAAAGCATGTCTGTCCATCCGTCCGTCCGTCCATCTTCTAAATGCTTATTTTGGTCAGGGTGGCCAGGATTCAAGCATGTAAATTATTAAAATAATGAGCTATGTAAAGTTAAGAAGATTAAGGCTGACCATATTTAAGGACTAGTAGGATTTATGAATTGCATTACAAAGAGCAAATGACCCTGTTCAAATTTATGGTTGCATAATCTCTTGTAATACTACTCATTATTTGGCTGGGTAGTGAGACACATCCATTCTACTCTCGGTGGTCCTCCTCCTTAAGAGTTTCTACAGCTTCACTGCTGTTTTTTGTTTCTGCAGTTGTGTCGTGAGAACTGGAGTTGCGTTTGGCATCCTTGGCAATGTCTTGTTGCATCTCATTCTGGATTTCTACGAGTTAAAGCTTGTGAAGTGGGAAAGCCCCTTTATCTTGCTAACACTGAAGTAAACAGTTAACCTAGATCCATCCATGGAAGGTTTGGGGCAAAAGCCAAATAAATCAAGACACGTCTGAAAGGGGGGTTTCTGTTTGTTTCCTTGGGTCCTTAGTAATCGGGATCCTGCAGTCAGCCGGTAGCCTACTTTTCAAAGACCGCTGTGACTTTTCTCATACCCCTTTCCAAAGTTTTTGAAGGCATACCAGCTAAGCAAGACTAAAATAATTGTTAATCAATGAATGAAATCAACCTTAACTAATGAAAATCGATAAAGTAGTTGTTAGAGTTTAATATCCACAGAAGCTCTTACGAACATTAGCTAGGTTCCAAAGTCCAGAAATAAATGGAAATAAGTGTAGCTTAGTTTTTACCTACTTATGTTGTTTGTTTTCTCTTGGTTTCAACAGAAAAGGCAGACTTGCATGTTTTCAAGAAAAATTGTAGCTTAGTTTTGCAGAAAACGGCAGGAACATTAAACTGATGATCCTTAGCTGTTGATTCTGCAGAAAAGGATATGAGACGGGTCTGGTTTTGTGTGGGTTACCACTGTATAACAGGTTCTCGATTTGCTGTTATGCATACTTTGCACACTTTAAGTACCGGGGTGGCCCTTGGGGGCACTGTGATTACAGCATAAGCAGACACGACAGTCGAACTAAGTGGCTTGTTGCTAGGATATCCTCCTCTCGTGACAATGGTGAGTTCTCTCGCTGCAATGTCAGTTTCAGTGTGCCTGTCGGATTCTATATTCATTGATTTAACTTCAAAGCTAACTGAACCTTGCTCAAAAAAACACACCATCGAACTCAGGCTCAATTCCTAAGTTGACAACGACCAAAAAATTTATGGCCAAAAGTCCCTTAATGAGAGTTGATCTGATGGTACAGTATTTATCTTAAGAACCTTATTACTTGCCGAATCAGAGGCAAGGCAACTTTCATTGGTGGATTTCCTTGCAGATGTAGGGGCACTGTCCTGAGAGGGGTGTGGCTTATATAACGTGGAGATAGGAATGGGAACCTCGAGCTGGCTATCGCTCCTGCTTTTTCCACAGTCACAAGGGAACTGGGAAGGAAAAGGGGAAAAAAAAAAACCCAAAGTCTCCAGGCAAAGGTGGAAATCACTTTGACGGGATGACATCAGGAGCTACCATTAGCTCCTTTTGTTTCCACCCCTGCTTGTAGACTGCTGAACAGTGGAGTGTCAAACGTGTGTCAGCCTGATTTGCCTGAGCCACCAGAAAAGTTGCCAACGCTGGAGAGTTGATGACTGTTGTTCTAGGTGGGGGCGGAGGATTTGAGCGAGGAGGATTATTTGATGTTAGTCACAGTGTATGTTTTTTTTTTTTGTTTTTTTTTCCCCTTTGTCTTCTGTACTCTGATAGAAACTTGCAGATGATGTTTATGTTGCAGAACCATTTGCTTGGTTGGATATCTTCTGGAAGAGGGCTGGATAGGTGTAGCACAGGATATTTACTTGGTATTTTTCAGTGCATTGTTCAGACACCTAATTCTGAACTCAATAGCGCCCGTGGAGATGTCACCTGATATGAAAGGTTAGAGTAGTGAAGACACGGGACCATGGCACAGCTTGAACCTTTTGCTTCCAGTTCTCTTGGGCTCTTAGAGACACAGTGCTGAAGGACAGGCGGGCCTGCAGCTGTCTTACTGATGAGAAAAAGGGCCTTTGATCCTCCACTTCACTTGAATATGTCACTAAAAGGCAGTTCACAAGGGCAGCAGCCAGGGAGATGGACAAGTACCAGGTCCCAGGAGTGATACGCTTCACCCAGAATTGCTTCACCCATCTGTAATCATTGTAAGTCTCTCTAGAAGCATCTGCTAAGCGACATGTCTGACACATCACATCACGTGCTGTCACGTGAAGCCGAGATCCAGCCCCCTCCACCTCTGTGGCTAATCTACTTTTTGCGGTCTGCATATCCAGGAGAAAATGGAGGCTTGTGGCTGTGGTGCAGACTGCCGTCTCCGGAGATGAGCCGAATGTTCGGACTGGTCTGAGAGGCGCAGCCAAGCAGAGATGCGGGTTGCAGCTTCGTGGGAGATGAAGGACCCCTGGTCAATGTACGCCTCCTGCAGGGTTGAGAAAATGCTTGTAGGACATGTGTGTTGAGCAGTTAACCTCCCTGTGGTATATGAGGCTGATTTTAGCATGCTTAGCGCTGTGTCAGTAATCATAGAGGGCTGTGGCATGTTTACATGCTGGAACAGGGAGCGTTCTGGGGCTGCTGGGTAATCCTTTGTGTCAAATCACATTAAGGCAAAAAAGAAATTGTGCTGACAGGAACTTGGACACATTGCAAGCATTCTTATCTATTAAATGTTTGGCATCTGCATACATCCAAGGGTTTAGTATTATTGTGTGATTTTTTTAATTATTTTTATTTTTTTACAAACTGCACATTTAAACATTTTGCATAACGGGAGAGCCAGGGAACAGGGACCCATTCCAGAAAGTGGGTTTAACAAATCCTGTAATCAAACCTGAATTCTGATTGGAGAAAACTGAAAACCTGATTTCAGGATTTGTCGATTCCCTGAATTTCCCAGACTTTTTCTCATCAGAATTATAGGGTCTGTTAAGTCCTCTTTCTGGAACAAGCCCCTGGTATTAGCTAGAACTGATTTGTCTGCATCTTTCCTCTGGTTCTCAAGATGAAACCTGGTTTTAATTGTTGCGTAACATTTCAGCAACGGATGTACTTTTCATCTCCTCACATTGCGATGTATCATTAGTTAAGTTACTAAAGGCGTCACTGTTAATTCTGCTGATTTGAATAATTTATTTACATCCAAAATTCCATTAAAAATAAGGCTTATTTTACGCTGATGTTGACCAGTGGGGGTTGACATGCTGAGATGACATAACAGTCGACTTAGTGCGTAGCTTTGATGCGTTAAAGTGTTTGCTGGTGGTGTTGAGGTGCGACTGTGGTTTGCCTGTGTACCTTGCCTTCTTCATTCTCTATCCTTGCTCAGTTGCTTCAATGAGCTACTGTTTGTTTGAATGGAAAATAACCCTCCCTTCATTCCTAGGGATAAATAAACTGCTGAATGAGCGGTAACTCAAAACCTCACCGGGCTTGAAGCTTGGATTTTCCCACTCCAACCCCGTCGCAGCACGAAAGAATAATGCTTCACCAGAAGGGTGAAAAAAAAACAATATACAAGTCAAGCATCCTGCTCGGCGCCATTATGTGAAATCACACGAAGGCTGACTTCAGTCAGATACAGGAAAAGCAAAGCATTGTTTGTCGTGCCTCTGTGTAACAGATGATAAGCAAGCGTGATTCAGTGCTGGTGAAAAGGCTTGTTTAACTAGCAGGGAGGTCCAGAATAGGAAAGGGCTAGAGGGGGGCAGACTGTAAGAGCAACAAGGAGAGACGAGAGAAGCACATATGGCCGAGTCAGTAATCCACAGCTTATACCCTACATTGTCCATCTTAAGAAATTAAAAAAAGAGATGGCGAAGTCCATCAGGTTAATCGCCGAGTTCAGTCTGACCTTGCAGATGCCGCCCAGCGTGAAACTCACCCGCTGGTCTGTAACAGTACTCGCTTGTTAGGCGCCTGCAGTGTATTGACTCGTGCTGTCAATTTCTGAAGTGCTTCTCTGACTCGGCATGGGCACGATTTCATGTGCCTGAGGTTCAGTCAGAGCTGGAGGCCAAGTCATACTCAAGTCAGTCATTCATATCACTTTGAAAGGCATGACTTGAAAATATGGAAACTGTAAGAAATCTTGGCACAAAAGTTGTATTTTAAAAATTCTGGCTATTAAAGGCCTAAATCTATAATGTATGGAGTCAGTTATTTCCCTCTCTTTGAATTGTTAATATAGGTAAAATCTGAGACATCACAGCTACCCTTAGTGTCAGTCACCCCACCAGTAGCTTCACTGTTCCAGCAGGTTAACCACCAGCAGGCATCATCAGTGCCCTGACAGCTACGGTTCATTTCCGAGTTTGAAAACGTCCACCCTCCATTCCTCTGACGTGTCAGTCAGTCACAACAGATCATACATTTTGGGGAACAGAGCTTCTCTCCCTAGAACATGGCAGAATTGGCAGTGCTAATTCAGCACTCTCTGTTTGTTTGAGTTCTGAAGGGCTCGTGTAAACAGCGTTAAATTAGTGTGTCAATTTTGCTTTGTGGAAGACACGTACTGTATATTGGGTGTTATTCCTCTGGCACGGAAAACCAGTGATTTCTGTTCCGAGGTACTACACAGTGGTACTTCGGGTTTGTTGGGATCATGATCATTTACAATAATGCGTTTCCAGTGAATTACCTCTGAGTACCGGCACACAATAAATAGCTTTAACTTAGTCAAGATTGTTCTAGAAATTGGTACAATGACAGATAGACTGGCATAGTCTCTTCGGCTGTGAAAACTAGTCTGGATTGATACTCCCGAACAAACCCGTTTTAGAAGAGGAATGATTCTCCTCAGCTGGCAGTGGCCTGCGGGACACTGCTCTTACACAAAGAGCTCCTATCTGTAGTCCCAAGTATGTGAACAGTAACGTTAAACACAGTTTGACACAGAGAGGTGCAAGGAGGTTTAGAAACTCATCTTGGCTTTAGCAGATGGAGTGTGTTATTTCTCTGGCAGTTCGGGGCACCGTGGGCACGTCCTCGAGAACATGGCAGTCAGTGCGGGACAGAGCCGCCTCTTGCTTCACCCGCCAGCTCCTGTGGTATAGCGAAACAGGCCTCCTCTCGGTGTTTTGGAAGTTTGTGACAGTCATAACCACCCACTTGTGCTTCACCTTTTTAACCAGCAGCCAGCTGCTGAATCTGGTGTCCTGGTCCATAGGACTTCACATTTGAAGTCGTCAGCTTTGAACCTCGAACCCTAGCAGGCAGACACACAGCAGTTTCAACTGTTTTCTTGTATTAATGTGTACGTTTAGTCTCAGTGCTGTACTCTCTGTGGCTTGGAGATCAGTGACCACTTTGAAAACTTTCAGGTTGTAAGTTTGTGCCAAAGAGTATTGGTGTAAAGATTTAAATGCCACCTTTGTCACCACCTCCAGACTCTTAGGCAGTTTGAAACTCCCCTGTGAGAATCAGTGGAATAATGTTTGTTGTGTACAAAGCCAGACTCCCTGCTATCATGATTTAAGTCGCCGTGGAGCGCAGGGTGCTCCATTCCATTTTTTGGCCCCTTTCTATCTCCTCTAATGGCTTATTCTGTTAGATGAGTTTTATCAGATTGTCGTAGCCGTGAATGCTCCCGACATTACCGTTGAATGGTTATCAAACTCTCAGTCCAAGAGGAAATTCAGTCGGAGGGCGTAATTGAGATGTGGTGCTGTGCAAAGTAGTCTGAGCATCCTCAGATGGATTAAATTTCATATCTTAGTGATGCAATGTGTAAATTAGTCAGCTTTTTCTGGGTACGGTCATATTTAACCGTCTCGCTTTGTTATGATGTGTTGATGAGTCCACTTCTTCATTTCAAGATTTTATTCATCTTCTTTGTTTGTGGAAGTTGGAGGAATATTTGTCAAGTAGAGCCCATTTATGATAAACTTCTCAATTTTTATTTATTTTTTACTTGTATAGCCTGCTGTCATTTCTTTTCACAGTAGAACTTAATTTGGATTCCACACATGCACTCTGACGTTTTTTTAAATTTTATAAAATAAGCAAATTGTTTTTATACCTCTTACGGCTCCTGGAGGTCTCTTGCGAGTAGTGAAGGTTAAGGAGCCACAGCCATCTGATAGGCCAGGAGAAGCCTCATTTCTTCTCTAAAGTTTGACACAGACGGGTCAGAAGTCACTGTGGTGCAGCTGACTTTTATCTCTCCATGCCTGCATTAATACTTTACAGCTTTGGGCCGGAAACAATGTAGTGCTGTGGATGCAATATTAAGAAGTAAATTGGACATATACGTTGTACAGTGCTCTAGTACACAGTATTAGGCTGTATTGATTTGTCAGATGAACGCACTGCCATTGCGGTCATGTAAACGGCAAATGGCCACACTGAGCAGGGTGGGCACAGCATTCAGATTGGTCTGCTACAGGTAACAGAGAAGAACACCGGGTAATCTGAAGCAGTGTCTTCAGGATTTTTTTTTGCTCCCAGTCATCACAGATACATTGAGGTGGGATTTAGTGTGTAAGAGCGTCAAGCAGAAACTTGGAAAGGGAAGGGTGCAGTCATGTTGACTGTTGAACAGCTGAATGTCCCCCACCACGCATGACTCTGGCCAAAGGAAACGGAGGTTGATGATTAATGTGTCCTGACTTTGTCCCCTGCTTCTCTGTCGGTCAGATGACTTTTTTGGGGGAGGCCCCCTTGTTTTCGGTTTGGTGGGCCTTGCTGCACCCCAGGCTCGCAAAGGCCTATACCAAAGAGAGCCCTAACACAACCTGACATCGTGATGTCTCACCCTGAGAGCGTATGCTGGACAGGGAGGACCTTTGAAAGCATTTTCTCGCTTCCTGATGGAGAGTTTGAGGCTCTCATGTATACTGTGCCTGGGTGCCGTCTGAGCTCGTTGGGCCGTTAATAGGATCCCTGGCCAGGCGTGATGGGGGCCGGCCTCCAGCCATAATCACGTTGTCACCGAGAGCTGGAGCCACGTCCCCTCGGGTCAGCGTTGGCGGCGGAGTAGGACCGAGGGGCGTCAGAGGGGTTTTACATTTCATTCTCTTTGCTGGTCTACGGAGTGGCGTACGTGAACACTGTGACATGAAATGCGGAATCAAAAGTGACACGGCACAAATTTTTCCGGTCTGAGATGCTGACTTGCTAATTTCTGGGGTCATAGTATTATAACTATAGGTTTGGGTAAGAAATTCACATGTAAAATCAAACTAGCCAAAGACATAAGACTGTTGTCTAAGAGTTTTAATTATGAATCTATGCATTTTCCATAACTGCAATATCCACTACAAGGTCGCGGTGTGCCGGACGTCTAAGCCAGGTCGCAGAGCGCTGGAGGCAGGGGACACCCTGGATGGGGTTGCAGACTTTAAGTTATCCATCCGTCCATCTGTAATAACTTATTCAGGGGCAAGCCTGGGGAACCCCCAACCCCTCCCCCCCCCGAGGAACTAGAAGGCACGAAGCATGGGAAAAATGTATATTAAATAGTCTACAGTTCGCTGTGTACGTAATTTGACCGAATGCTGCAGTCTATTGGTAGTCTGCATAACTATGTCCAGACCCCATTTGTTTCTTAGAGACTATCGAGACCATTGACATTTTGCCGCACCTCCAGCTCGTATCAGTAATTTGGTGAAGAGGCCTCAGACAGGAAGCAGCAAGCCGTGGCATCTCCTCAGGAGACAGCGAGCTGTCATTACGGTTAACGTCTGGAAGCCAACAGCACCGATGGCTGTGCCTCAACATGACCACAGTCAGTTGTGGAGTTTGGAAAAGCTGTCCAGACATGTGAACGGAACCCAGTTAAGCCACTGGAGTTTGGTGCGTGGGAGCGAGCATGCTGCCACCTGACAGCTGACCAAGTCTCGGCATAACCTCTGAGAAAAAAAGTCGACTCGTTTGCCAGTCACAAACATCTGCTTTTTTATTTCTCTTCCTGCCAATGTCTTCCCCGAAGAGAGTTCTCCTAATTTCTGTATTAGCTAATCTGTTCTTTGATGCTGAGGTTTGATCATTCGCCAGGGTAGGCCGGTGTACATGGAACATGCCGGAAAGTTTTCATTGCTGCAATCAACCGCAGATGCATGAGGGATGGTCGAGGTGCCTGGGCGAGGCCCGTTGTGTTTTTTGTTTTTTTTTTCCTCCTGGGCAGAACTCCGAGACCCACCGCTGGACTTCTCCTGGGTCTGGGTTCAGTTTCTGTAATGGGTGCTCATTTCTGGTGTGTGGTCTTCATCTTTCCTCATTTTTCTTGTGGCGATTAAGGGGGAAAAAAAATCGAAGAAGCTCTGCTTTAAATCAAGGGCCGTCACTCAGTTTGAGGCCAACGGGATTTCTTCAGAGCATGAAGGGGTTAGATCGCGTGCTGAAAAATTGCAACCACACCAGAAAGGAATGTGACGGTACCATAACTCTGGTGTGTTTTTATTCCATCTCCCCTGTACCCCGTCCTAATTGAAAATGACTCTGAAGTGAAAGTGCGTTGAGAACGGGAAGCTTCTTTCAGCTCTGCCAAGTGATTTTTTTTTTTTCTGCAGTCCTCAAGATGGAAGCCCCATTCTTTTTTGTCTTGTGAGTTTTTCAGGCAGAGCTGTATGTTCAGGACCACCCAAATCTGCAAGATTGCAGGGAAAACTGGTGTCCTCAAATGAGTTTGTTTTAGTGATCTTGGTGGAGCAGTTTGCAGGTTCTTAATATGGAGGTGCAGGTAGGGGGTGGAAGAGGTGTTTTCTAGTATTCAAGATGGAGGACTGGCCACTTGATTTGATTATGTAAGGAGGCCCCCTTCACGTTTCAGGCCTGGCGTGCTGATGCTGTCCTGAGAAGCTTAAACCTAGCTTTCCATATGGCTTCCCCCAAAGCCACCCTTACATCTTCCCCCAGGGGCTGGTACTGCCAGTCGGGTAAGGAGGAGGAAATGGGTCACTGCAGTGAATGTGATGTGATGGGTGGTGACAAACCAAGAGGGTCTTACCCTGATGTCTGGGGGTCTACCACCATCAACTGGCCATAAAAACACAGGCTCACACAAGCCTTGTTTACTAGGGAAAGACGCTGCACTTTTTTTTTCTGAAAAAGATGCTACCAAGTGGCTACATGTGCTTGTAGTTAGTGGCACACCTTTTTTGTTTTTTTTTCCCAAAAAAAAATTCCAGAGTTGTGTGCCATTTTGTGAAGTGATTGCTTGAGGTTTAAGAAAACAGTATGTATTTATTATTTTTAATTAACCCCGCCTGCGGTTATGGGATGCCTGTGGGGAAATAACCTAGCCCCAAATTTTAATTACCAGGTCATGCTTACCTTCCTGGTGTTCTCCGGAGTGGGCCGTGAAACTCTTTGTTTGAGTGATTATCCCGATCACCAGCCTAACTGCCCAAGTGTGCACCACTCCCGGGCTGCCACCCCCTGTGTGGGCGTGTGTGCAGGGTGTAATCCTCCCAGTGTTCCCCTGGACTACATAAGAGAAGCTCTCTCCCAGTTTCTTCTAGTTGCTCCTCTACTTTAGCTTCCACCACGTTTCACATGGCAGGAATCCATTCACTCTGAGTAGCGTCTGCTCGTAGCTGTTCTGAATTAAGACTGCTTGAAGCCATATGTCGGTATGCTGGTGTCCCTTCGACAGAGACGGAGAGTAGAGTTCCAGCATGTTTGCTGCAGAGTGGGGGAAAGGCTCTGTCGCAGAGAGACAGTGGCACCAAAAACAAGCACAGAAATTTAGAAATTTGACTGGAATTTGTGTCGTTTTACCGTCTATAATTGGGACAAAATCGAGCTATTCAATTCCAGGAAAGTATTAGGTTTTGGGATACTTGTTCTGTCTCAGTCTAAGGCAGGACGCAGCTATTTCTCTCAAGCTGGAAACTGCCATTCTGTTGTCATTGTAAGTTGAGGTTCCTTGTAATCAGCTCAGCCACTCTTTCTGGTCAGGTGAGCAGACATATTTAATTTAAGGCACAGAGGATCACTGACAGGATAGCCTCCTAATCCAGTGCCTTTATTTGTACTCTAAAAAGTCATATATGTATGTTTTAATTAGAGCATTATGGTCTGTTGCTTTCATCATGAAGGATAAGTAAGGCCGTTTACTTCCCTTCAACACATTCCATAAAATGTTGATTGTATTTTCTATAGAGTAGTGACACCTGGTGGTGGGACATTAAAAAACATTGGGGTAGTTGACTATTGATATATGCTCACAGATACAGCGTAATTTTTACTTATGTGTACCCTGCAGACTCATGACAACACTTAAGCCATTTATTTGATAGCAAAGCCTTTATTGCTTGCCGTTTCAAGTGGATCAAGCAAATGGTCGGCCGGTTTTACCTATGCTTTTGAGACGGAGAGAAATCATTCTTCACAAGCCACCTCTTTTCCCTCCATCTTTCACCACTGCTTTCTGTTCACCATCTCATTGTTCCACTCTGAGATCTTTGTTTTCTCCCTGGCGGAATGTAGCTGATGATTGCAGGCAGGGAGCTGGGTCATTTAGGGGGCTGCCGAGTGCCAGGGAGCCAGTGGTGCGGACCTCTTAGCTGTGACAGACGTGGAGCCGTGGGTGTCAGAGCCACACAGAAAAAAACCTGGACACTCAGCTGTGTTGACCCTTGGCTTTTTTTGGAAAGTGACCTTTAGCAAGTGTGACATCCCTGAGCTTCTCACTAGCCTGGAGAGGTCCTGTGTCACGTGCTGAAATGCGTTCGAAAAAGCCTGTTCATTTCATTAATGTTCATTTCAAACTGTGTTGGATGGGAATCTCTGCAAACCAAGCCGGGAGCCACATACAGGTGTATTAAATTTCAACACAATAAACGATGTTGAAACAATATATTTACGCGTAAAAGGGTTATTCAGCTGCAGCTGTATATGGCAGTATTATAATCATTATTCAAACTCGCAATTCAGACTGAAATTCAAATACCTCACCTATAAAAATTGCTTCAAAGAACTTTATAATGCAGTGTTTTCCAGCAAAGCACGTCAGGAAAGGGTATTAAATGTCTAATTTGTGGTTAAAAAATGAGTCATTTTAAGATTAGGACTGACGGCATTGAAAACTGCGGAACATAGACGTAAGCTTCAACAACAGACATGAGAAGTAAATGATAGGAGATCAAGACTGAAAGAGAACTTTGAATAGCCCATTTGTTTCATTCTGCGAGGGGGGCTTGGACTCACGTAACGAGGCTGAAGTGACAGGATCGTAGACCTGCGGCTATCCACCGTGGACACGCGTGAGAAAGCATGGCCGTGTTAATGCTGATCAGTCATCTTGAGTGACCCCAGGGGGGGCGGAGGCAGGCAGTTAAGTATTAAAGGACTTAACGGCTGCTAAAGATTCACGGGGGGTGCTGCTGTTGTACTTTTCAGCAAAGTGCTGACTGGCATGACGTACAGTTCATTATGTGTTTAACACTTTAAGAATGTCTGCTAAGCAACTGAGCAGATCTGATGGCAAGGAGTTATAATGACAGTGCCCCTTTTGTTTGTCCTCCTCTCCTAGATGTGTCGTCAAACTACATTCGGCAGCTGGAAACAAAGGTCCGCATTCTGGAGGATGACAACAACAAGCTTCTGTCCCAGGTAGACCCTTCAAAAGAGAGGTCTTTCTCCTCACCCCTTCCCCCATTTGGTGACATTTGCCTGACCCTGACACTGTAATATAGTTTTGCTAGTGTATCTGAGTTACACACTTGCTTGCTTCCACGGAATGACTGGTGTGAAGAATATGTGTTTTTGGGTACTTCAGCCAATTTCTCCTGTTCCATATTCAGTGAGGCTCAAGAGTACAACAGCAGTTCACCTCCATAGACGGACGTGAACTTACTGTTTGGTCTCTGTGCGAGTGTTACTTCAGTTTCCACCAGTTAAAGCTGTTTTTTTTTGGCGGGAGTCTAGTTGAGCCTCACTGATTTATAAACATAGAGCAGATACAGCCTGATTTTACTTCAGTTGCTGTTCATGAATAAATGTACGGAACACGTCTCAGCTCAGATGTAAGGTAGGGCTGAGCTACAATAGGTTTCTGTTAACTATTAATCACATCACGACTAAGTCTGTGTGTGGGCAGGAAGCCTGACACTAGACCTTTATAATCTGCACATTTACAGAAGTGGTGTGTAATTAATCCTCAAAAAAATATACAGGAATGTGGAAGCTGCCTACTTTCAGGTCATAATTGGTCTGTACTTAAAACTGCCGTCGAGGAAAGGAGTCGTGGAGTTGATCTCCGAAGCTTGGACTTTAATTGAACATTCCGGAGTTTTGTGCTATCACGGAAGGTTATTTTTGTGGTTCGTGTGGCAGAGTGTGTCCACTCAGGCTAGATTTGAGGTGGCTGAAAGCACGGCCTGCCGTAACTTCAGTGGATATCCATAAATGTCACACGAGCAGAGCAGTGCTTACACTTGGGGGAGTAGCCATCTTTCCATGTGGGTCTCCCTTTTCCAACCCGCTGCAGAGTTTTATTTCAAAAAGCCACAATGTGTAGACAGCCTGGTGCCTGGTCACACTGGTGGTCTAAGTGTGCTTTTGCACTAAATGCTTCCTCAGTGGAGGCGAATCCCATCCCTAAGTGAACCAAGACAGAATGCTGCTTCCCCCTTACAAGCAGCAGTTAGTCAAAGACGCTGAGTACGACACATCTGGTTCAGACTCGCATTGCCAAGCGCTTTGCTGGCTTTGTTCTGCAGTCACTGTGAAGTGCTGGTGGTCCTTCAAGGGTCAACACCCTTCATTTTTGAAACTTTTGAGGTCAGTGATTTCTGAAGACTTTTAAGTGTAGCTGTTTATGTGGGATACATTTTTTTTAAAGACTGGTTTCAGACTCTTGTCAGATCTCTTTCCAGTATCAAAGTATTTCAGTAACTGATCCATCCATCCATCCATCCATTTTTTATACATGTGACTATCCAGACCAGGGTCAGGGTGATTCTGGAGCTCATAGCAGGAAACACAAAAGGGAACATGCTCTTTGGGATTTTGGATTACTACCCAAAGAGCCAACGCCCTACCTGTGATGGTGTGTGTTAAATTCAGACATGAGCCAGTGTCCATCTGTGTGTCTTATGAGTAGGAGGTTACTTCCTGGGCAGATCTTATTTTATTTTATTTTTTTTTTTTCTATGCCAGAAGTCACAGTCGGATGTCTCTGGCTCATTATGTTGGCAAGTTTAGGAAGGGTGAAAAATGAAAGGATCCACTCGGGGCGCTGGCTGATTGTCACTGAGCCAACAGAATAGATAGGAGACCCAAATGCAGCAAGGGAGTTTCATTTTGGGAAACAGGCGAACGGACGTGAAGACGGCGATCTGGAGGGGGTATCCGGAAGATGGGCAAAGTAGATCGGTGGCCGGGCGAGTCAGTCCTGCGGCAGGAGACGCGGGGTAAAAAACAAAGAAGGAGAGTCGGAGGATCAGGGCTGGAAAAGGGACGAGCACTACGGGAGAGCAGAGGCACAATGAGACGTAGTAGACGAGGAAATTAGAACGCTCAGTACATTGCGCACGGCAAAGCTATACTTTGCACTGGGATACTGGGAGTGTCATGAATATCAAGGGTAAAACTCAGGTGTTGCGGCAGCTGGAGGAGGCAGTCTCACGAGGGGGACCAGGGAGGGGGCGTGACATTGATGACGTATCGGCACCACTTTCTGTGGGTTTGACCCCCCCCCCTTTGTCCTCCTGAAATCTGTGCTGGGGCAGAAAGGGCCATCTATCGTGCCTCCGGTGCTCCGTCAGAGCTAGATGGGCTGGTTAGCAGGGGATCTTTCATTCAGGGATCAGACTGCCTGGCTGGGGATCTTCGTGTTTATTTGCTGAAATCTGTGTGGTTCCGTGACACCCTCCTCAGACCACTCATCTGGCGCCCCTCCAAAACAAGTTGGATGGAAGAGCAGGAGGCTGTCGAACTCTCTGAACGCTCTCGGAGAGACATTGCCGTTGGACCTGATCTGCCGCAAGCCTGCAAGGACAGTCTGGCAGAGCAGAACCTTTGCCTGCTAGCAATTTACAAGAAAGCGAAAGGGTTCCGGTACAAAACAGTAAAATTTTCCTTGGGAACAGCTTTAGCGTCGCCCAGCATAAAGAGGCATCTGGGACAATTGCTGGAATTATTACGTAATATTTCAGCTGCCTCTGCACGTACCACTGTCCGAAGCAATTTATACGGAGGATAGTTTCAGCCATCACTTGTTTATACGGTTGTGTATTTCAGTAGGATTACTTACAATTAAATATCTTTTCTAGCGGCACAATTTTAAGATGGGGGTGCCGGTCTGACGGGGGGCTGAAGTCGAGTGACTAGCCGTTTCTTCACCTGTCACCCGATGCTGTATTACGGTTGTAAAACAGACTACTGGTGTCTCTCTCAGCCCCTGTTTCTGCCCCTTGCCAGATCCTTCCACGTGTCACGTGTCTTCACCAAAAGAAGCTTGACACACAGCAATAGCCTTTTCTGCAACCAGGACCTTCAAGTTGTGCATTGGGTGTTATTGTCTATCTTGTAAAGAAATACATTTAGGCTAGTACTGCAAAAGCTGTTAACTGTTTATCTTCAACCAGGACCTACAAGCTATAGGTTTGGAGTTACAGCTTTTGGTCTACCCTGTAAAGAAATAGATTTGATGCCAGAAAAGTAAGGCCGTTTCTTCAACCAGGACCTTCGAGTTAGGTGTTAGCGGTAGTTTTTGTTGGTTTAACCGGATAAGAAATGCTTCTGAAGCCATTTACAGTGTCATTCCACTTCGATGGTCGGACCTTTCTTGTTGTTATACCTTAAAGACATTTTGCTGTTGGCCTCCAGTGTGCTGATCTGTAGCTGCTTCTGGCTGAACCCAGGCCCCGGGTATGACCTCATGGTAATGCATCTGCCCCTCTGCCGCGCCGGCCTCGTTAGCCAGTGATCCACATGCCCGGCGCAGCAGGAGGCGATTTGAGACGGCGAGGCCACGGCGAGCGAGGCAGCACAGAGCAGAGACGCTTGTCGGATGATGGCGCGGGATAAATGATTTAGCAGAACCCAGCAGGTGGAACCCGTCATTAATAATGCACAGCGGATGCAGTCATGCACGTAAAGAAAACATCATCCCCTAAAACTTCAGTGTGTCTGCTCGTCTTTCCCGCTCTTTTTTTTTTTTTTTTTAATTTTCTCTCCATTACATCGTAGGATGCATCAACCGAAGGAATTGGCGGCAGATGGCAGGTTCCCCCGCCGTCTGATTTGGGTATTGCGTTTAACGTTCCTGACAGACGGGCAGTCGGCGAGCCTGGAGAAGTAAATTATTAATGGCTGCAATGTTTTGGCTCTCGGCTAAAGGTCACAAGTGGATGAGCTGAAGTTTAGCCTGCTTTGGCATGTTTTGGTTACGCTACGCGAAACACAGTCTAATCCCGAATGAAGGACGTGCTTTTAATCCTTCAGTGCCAAACCTAGCAGTGTGTTGACCCTTTCAGGAGAGCACAGCACAGGAAATGCGTACATTGTTCTTACTGAATGTACGCAGGGAAAGGCTGGTGGTTCTTTTTGTTACTTGCGTGTGACTGGTACTTGGCCACCAGCAGTACCAGTTAGCTGTGTGTGTTAGCCGTGGAAAACTTCTAAATTTGGGACCGTCAAGCACTGGTAAAAACAAACCCAGTGCCAGCCACTGGCCTTTCAGGCGGTGTCCATTCTTCTTGATTCAGAGACGGTCTCACCCCACGATTGGGTCTCCACCGTCGCGTTCACAACCAAATAGGAGCTTAATTGACAGATGTCAGTCCTGTTTCCAGGAAACAGTTGACACGGCTTTCTGGATTGGGGTTAACGATGAAAGAGAAGCCAATGAGTGAAAAAAAAAAAGATTTTTCTCGTATCAGACCACAGCAGCATGCTTACATCAGGTCTGGGGAAACCAAAAAAAAACCAGTCAGATTTCATCACGTTTGGAGATGGAAGCCTGGATGAGAGGCAGTGGACACGCGCAGAGGCACATACCGCTAAGAGCAGTTTGTCGCATGCAATCTGATGAGTGACCGAGCATCAGTTCGTCTCCAACGAAGGTTTGTGAAGATGAAAAAGGACACGTATGTGGGTGAGGACAGCTCAGCCTACTCTAAAGAACGGCTGAATATCATTCGAGGAACGGAAGCTGGAGATCACAGATCAGCCTTGCTCAAGAAAATGAGCGAGAATGCCGTGACCTGAATGGTTAGAGTGTCTTTGGGGATTCAGGCTATGTGTGGCTCTGGGGTGGCAGAAAAGGATTATGGCAAGAGTGAGTTATTGCTAAAACCGTTATCCGTTTCATTTCTTATTCTAAAGGATACATAGGCCTTTTGTAAAGGCAGCAGAAGAGAATTCTTTCTTTAGGAGTTAATGCCACGCTTGTGCTTTAGAGAGATCTAACGCATCTTCATGATGTGCTGTGGGGCCCCTGATCCAGATGGATGAGCAACAGCCCTGTTCCATTAGTTTCCATGGGAGGTGATTAGGATAAACGGGCCAGATCCATTTATAGCAGCGGCTGCGTCATCTCCTCACGCGAAGTGAAATGGCCCGGAGCCACAGGTCGCCGTGGCAGCTGTGCCGCCATAGCAAGGTCACCCCAGCGGCCTGGTGGACAGACAGTAAAGGTGGTGCGTGTGCGTGCAGAGTCCGAATGAGTCTGCCCAGCCTGTATTACCGGCAGTCGGGGGACCTTAGTTAGCGCTGTGGGGGCTAATAAAGTGAAGGGTGAGAGTAAGTCAATATACAGAAGGCAGGGGTAGGTGCTGGTCAGCAGTTAGAAAGGGGTAGTGTATGATGGGCTGACCGGGTGAATTTGAAATCGCTTGGTTCTCATGTGCTGTATCACCAGTCCTTATAAATTCTGTTTTCTGTCACCCCCAGAAATTACAATCAGACCTTGATGGGTGACCCCAGTCATAGTACCTAATGTCCAGTTTGAGTGTGCTTTCCCAAAACAGCTGCCTTTTAAGTTTCTTTTGCTAGATCATCTCCATTTCCTAGTCGTGTTATTTATGTTCCTGAAAGAAGGATAAGGACTTACCCCGGTTCGACAACCACATGAAGTGAAAACTAAAGAAACAATCTGATGCTTTCAACTCACAAAAATGTGAGCAGTCCCCAGCGTGATTTTACACCAGTTGCAAGGTGACAGTATGGAGTGCACAGTCCTTTTCCGGAATGTTCACCCAGCCTTATTTGTGGGCTGGGAGTTCTCTGTTAGGATGATGCTATAACTGCATGTTATTTGGGCTCACATCAGAGCACGGGACACGCAGACCGTGCTCAGGTCACCAGAGAATTACTGCAAGGTCCTGACGGTGAGGCTTATTCGGCAGAGCAGGGCACCCGTGGATTTTGGATTTTAACGCCCTTTGCTACGGCTATTGCTGAATTAGCTTGAGCATGGAGCACATCTGTGGAACATTTTGAAAGGTCAAGCGGGAAGGGTTTAGGATTTCACCTGTGAGGATGGATAGCCGGGCACAGAAAAAGAAGACTTTTTTTCGCTTAGCATCTAAGTGTCACATTTGTGGTTGCAGCATCGGGATGCGGGTTGAACACCATTAATCTCAAAGCATATTACAGCTGCACGTTAAAACGACTCTACAGACAAACAGGGGAGACCTTTCTGGAAGGATCAGGTGGAGTTTCAGTCCCTTGGGACCCAGCCTGCAGTTGTTTGTGTTTCTGAAGGGGGCTGCAGCCTTACCATGAACCAGGTCTAATACACAGCAGATGTGGAGAAATACTACAGGCCCTCCCAGCACCCCCGGAACCCCAGCCCAAGCTTCCTCTGTGTTGGGGGAGGGTGTCTGCTGTTTATGTGTTAATATGCACTCTCATATTTTTCCCTTCACTCCTCTGGCTTCCTGTGGACAGCAGATCTCTTGCTGGCCCTGCTTATTATTGGCTAAATGGGAAGATTAGTGCCTAAGAACAGTGCCACTGTTTTCCATAATATTTGTTCATTAGTCCTGTATAGGTACCACTCAGCAGGATATTGATAATTACCATTTAATTAGTAAGATCAAATAAAAGCTGTAATCACCCATCAGCCATGCATTACGGTTCGTGGGTCTTCGGTTGATGTGAACATGCTGGGTTCTGTATTGTTCCCATGCTTTTATCATTCCAACCCTCGACACCCCCCACCCCCCCCACCCCGGCACTGTCTTGTGCTGTTTACAGAAGGTCCATGTGACTCTCCATCAGTACAGAGACGGCATGCATGAGCCAGTGATGAAAGCTACTCGTACGTATTTCTGAAAGGGCGTGAAACACCCGTGTCCCTTTCAGGAATTTCCGTATATCCTCTGCACTTTGTCACACGTTGGTGTTTCGTGGTGCAATGTAAAGAAGCCTGGAGATTGACCAACACCAGTTATCTTTGGTCGTGTCTTCCCTTCAGTAGATGTGTAGTTACATTTCAGTGCTGCACCTTCAGCCTGGATTTTTGATGGCCAAAGCTGACCCAAAGAAAGCCAGGATTACTGAGATTGCAGGGTACTTCTCAAACTGAGCCATGATTGGCTGACACAACGGGACGCATGTAATCTCCGGCTTAGCTGATTGAAGCCTTGTATAGACTTTGACTTCCTGTTAGAACCCTCGTTAGATGAATGATGGCAGGGGGGTGGGTTCGGAGTTGAACCTCGTGTTTTTGCCGCCCCAGCACATGAATCACGTGTCCACAGGTACAAATGATTGCAGTCTGACTCTGGTGTGTCGGTGCTTCGTGTGTCTGAGGTGACTGCGACGTTGAATACCCGACCAATATGTCTATTTGGTCTCTCCGCAGTGCAACCCTAGTGAGCTGAGGACCCTGCGGAAAGGCCTGTCTCTCTACCACTCTGAGTCCCAACTCTCCTCACTGCCCCAACACCAGGACGCCCTGCACAATGTACGTACCATGAGGCAGATGATCTTACTCCATTAGAACAGAGCCTGTGTGGGGACACACCATCATAATAACTATGGTTTAAAAGACTTCAAGGGTCTAAAGGGTCTTCTTGTAAGCTATATAGTCAATAAGACTGCAACCTCTGTGCCCAGGGAAGGAAGAAGGAAATTCCAGCGTTAAGAAGGGATTAAACATCTTATCTACTGGATGCAAGACCACAACTGCACTTCAACCAGGGGCAAAAGCCAACATGGCAATCTTTTAATGGTCCGTGGAACGTCTGCTTCAAAGCCATGGGATCAAACATTGCACTGTGTACAGTGATAATCTTCATATCGACGTACCTCGCTCTAGACTCAGTTTACTTCAGTCAGCAGAGAAGGTTCTGACCAATTTTATCTTTTACCTCACTCTGGACAGAATTTAATGTGGGCTTTCTCCAGAAGGCCTCCGCTGTCAGATAAAACTATAGATCCAAAAATGTTACGCGCTGGCTTTTTGAAGAAAGTTAATGACCGAATTGAAAAGATTTAAATTCAAATACCAATTAGCGACAGAGACGTCTTGGGGGAGCGTGACATGGGACACTCCAGTGACCCCCTGAGGCTGAAACATGCCGTCGCAGACCCTCGGTGGCTTAACAAAACGGCCTTCAGCACACTAACAGCAGCATAACAACAGAATGACGGCAACCATGTCAGGTGATGTGCATTACACTGTATGTCTGTATACTCCTCCTTCCGTGTGGCACTTCTGTGGTTTGGCAGATGCTTTTACCCAGCGATACACAAATATCTTCCGAGTCCTGGATGTACCTATTTAAGAGGCTGTTTACTGAAAATCTTAAGGGGAAATAGAGCAGTTAGGGAAACTGGAGAAACTGCTGGGCGGCTTGCTGTCCGAGTGTTTTACATGGTGAACACCTAAATGGTTAGATATCTACCAGGGCGCCTCACCATATTTTAGAAGCCCGCTCACTCACTCACTTTAGACTCGCTCATTCTAATCAAGCCACGATCTCTCCTTCCAGCTATGAAATATGCCACACACTTTAGTCTTGCTCATTCTAATCAAGCCACGATCTCTCCTACCAGCTATGGAATATGCCACACA
>JAACJT020000033.1:10502816-10518456 GCA_009936485.2 Gymnarchus niloticus
TCTTGCTCATTCTGATCGAGCCACGATCTCTCCTACCAGCTATGGAATATGCCACACACTTTAGTCTTGCTCATTCTAATCAAGCCACGATCTCTCCTACCAGCTATGGAATATGCCACACACTTTAGTCTTGCTCATTCTGATCGAGCCACGATCGCTCCTGCCAGCTACGGTAGATGCCAGTACACGTGACCGTGTGCTGTCGCCAGATGACTGTGCCAGGCCGCCGTCGTGAGTGAGCTGACGCTGAGCACGGTGTCTTCATGGGGGAATTGGTGCTTCTCAGGGAGGCCCAAGGCGGGCAACATCCTCCACCTTTTAACTTGAGGGTACGTGGCGCCCAGGTGGAGCCGTCGATTGACGTGACCTACGCCTATGACATAGAGGTATTTTGGCATGTAGCCGAAGCTGCGTGTTTTCTCAGTACCAAGTGGTAGGAAGATGAGCCATTGTTGTTTGATTGGCACAATTACCTGAAGGTCTGTCATAGCACCATGAGCTGCTGACAACCCGTTATCCTGCAGCGGAAGCAGAGCTATTTGAACTAAAGACATAAACCTCTTCTCTGTTTTCCACATCTTAGCAACCCACAAATACACGTCTCCTCCATGTTGTCAAAATACAAATATTTGTCATTTCACTGAGAAGTAATTATGTTGATGAGTCAACTTTATGACACGGGACGTTTGGTTAAGAAATGGGCTCTAACGTCTGTCAGACATCTTCTGCTTCTTAATAAAGAAACGCATAGACATTGAAGGTCGTGATTTTCATTCCTTTTTTTTTTTGGACACTTGTACTATCCCTATGGAAAATCAGAGGCAGAGAGACAGGGAAAATCAAACAGCACAAAATAATTTGTTTATGGTCATCATGACAGTGCTATGTCCAGAAAATACTCTGGGAATTGTGTTAATCAAGGTAAAACTGGGTATGAAAAGCAAGACATCACCAAGCATTTCCTGTTTACTGTTTCATAGCCGAAATGATAGATCACATTACGGCATACATCAGTCTTTGTAAACTGTGAAGTTCCCTAATATTTTCCAGCTGACAGAGCACCTGTATACAATGAAATTGTGACTGGTTTGTCATTAGCACGCCTGAAGGTACGAAATCAGTCTTTGCATTAATTGCAGTTGTCTTTTTTGCATGCATGCACATTGGCAGAGTTTGGGGTACCGGCTCAGATGTTGCTGCCCTTTCCAACTTGAGAGATTGTGAGGTTGTGAGGCAAGCTTAGATAAAGACAGAGGGAAGCATGCTTTAGTTATTTTGAGAATTTCTGGGTTATTTATACCTTGGGGTTGTGTGCTAAAACCGTCCTCCTTCCTGTTCCATATTCATTACCTTCACAGTGTATATATAGAGCAGATTTAGTATTGAGTTTTCGGAACGTGAAAGGCAGATTCAAACGTCAGAGTGAAATTTTACCTCCTGTGATGAATGCATGGACAGGTGGATCAAGTGAAAATACTTGCCATGATCCCCTCCCTACACCCGTTGGTTCCTTTGCTATTGAAGTCAATAGCAGTTCACCAGTTATTTGCGGTAAATTTCAAGTTTGCATGCACTCCTGTAGTGTCAGTGATTACATACAATGGATCACTGAAATAAATTTCATTAATGATCACATATAACCAGATAGTTAGGCTATTGTTTGGAAGTAACAAGAAGTAGCCTTTCTGTTGTTGTAGTTTTTTTTTCTTTTTAGAACTAACGGTGTTTGTATATAGCCAGATATGATTTTGAACAAACAAAAATGTTTGACTAAGTAGCTAAACTGCTAGAGCATTCTCGTTGTTCTGACTACGTAGCATGGCTAAGTAGCTACGTTTTTAGGCAACAGTATTAGTGAAGCCAAACATTCACCGTTACAACTGGCGGTGCGGATCTTTTGCAATTTTTGAGTTGGCAAAGGCTAGCTTCGATCCAGATCATTAAACAGTAAGCTCATATTTCCATCTAGTGCTCTTATGCACCCATGGAACATATTCGTTTTCAGCGCTGATGAGGTGAAGCCCTCAGCCCAAAGAAATGAAAACATTATCTCCTAATGAGGTTTCTTGGGAAACTTTTTTATGAGTGGCTCATATTGTTGCTTCTTTGTATCATTTCCATCATTCTACTTGCTCCTCCCAGAAAACAGCACCTACTCCATTCTGCTGATGCTCAGGGTGCGAATGAAGTGGGGTTTGGGAGGTGCCATTTCATAAGGCGCTAATTGCTGCATAATTACAGAGGGACAGTGGAAGTTAATTAGACAAATACTTGTGTTGGCAGTAGAGCAAGATCCTGTTGTACGAAGGACAGACTTCTGCTAACGCCACGCTGGCTACCGCTAAAGCTTCACTCCACTGGCATGGAGGACGTGTTGTCAACAAGAAAGGTTAACAGCTGTTAAAAAAGACGAACCAGATATCGATAGGGGTCTGGTAAAGTGTGGTCAATAAGGTACGCAATGAGCCGTTTAGCAGACGCTAAAATGGCTTTCATAAGCTTATGAATGAATGTTTTGTTAGGCACCGCTCAATGGTACAACAGCTTGATCCCTTCTGGATTATGAGTGCACATCCTAGCCATTATTACTTGCTTGTCAGAGCTGTTCCCTTGTGGTTGCGACCACAGCAGTAGGCCGTGCAAACTGACACTTTTATAAAGATTCTTGACAGCTGGAGGCATTCACTAAGCCTGTGGGCTGTGTTTTTGGCCCTGTTTGAGAAATGTTATGGCCATTTATTTAGAAAGCCTCTGTTGATGTTGTTACTGTTGTTGGTGATATTAATGTTCTGTTCGATCCCAGAGTCACGACGTGCCAGATAGGCGGAGAAACAAAATTAAGCTTTGCTTCATTTGAAGATGGGGCCCCATTGCTGGTTCCACGGGCATCAGCGCTGGGAAACAGCCCTGTTTACCCTCCTAGGCGAGCTCGCTCGCCAGTGAATGGCGTGGTCCGCAGACAAACGCCAGGATTTCCTCAAAGGTCGCCGGGGCCACCGGCAACGGAATGCCATTCTGATTGTTTGGGATTTAACGCTAGACTTGGGCCTAAAAGGGTACAGCCAAGCAGTGGTCAGTGTTGTATGAATGCCTCTTTGTAGGGATGCTATGCTATGTGCCTTGCCCTGTTGGCCAGGGAAGGAAATGCGTACGCATGCCTATTGGGGGGACAGTTAGAACTGATAATGAGGACCTTGACCAGTAATAGCCTCGTGGAAAATGAACTAGAAAACAGTCCCTGGGATGGCAAACCACCTGACGTTTCTATTTTTGAACGTAGTCATGACACGAGGTTTTGATACTGAAAGAGAAGGGCAGCTGGGTTTTTTATGGCATCTGAAATGTTTAAAAAGTGTAGGACGATGTTTCACAGTGAAATACTGCCTATGGGAAGGGAACTGATGTGAAAACAAATGACAGCATAAATGGTTTCATTAGCCAGATTCGGCTTGGCACGAAGTCTTCAGGTTGTAAAGTTCTAACGGCTGCGCTGAACACGTGAGTGATGTAACTGAGGTGATGAATTAGGCAAATCGGTTCTTGTGAGACAGTCCCGTCATCGCCTCCCGGAAGCCGCTTCGCATTGGGTACAGATGTTCCCTCAGTCCTCAATCCTGCACCTGCTGCGCATGCATCCTCTGTTCCAAATCCAGTGCTAATTTAATTTTAAGGAGCAATTAACCATTTTAACAAGTAGCGTCTAGAAAAAGAGTCTACAGAGGCGGCTTCCTGAATCAGGAACGAGAGACATGTTCATTTGACGGTGAAGAGTGTTGTTAAGCAGTATCCAGTGTGCGGGGGCATGTGATAACCACACTTCCCCTGCTCCCCCAGGGCCCCACGCGCATTCCTACGAACGACTTGTCCCCTACCACTGGGTACGTCCCTTCTGTACAAAAACCAGAGGCCGTGGTCCATGCAATGAAGGTACGTCTCTCTGCCTCCATCTGAGACCCACCTCGGATTAGCGGCCCTCCGGTTTGTAGTGAACTAAAGCCGCTGGGCATTAGCATTTAGCGTAACACCGTGTAACTAAATGCCTAGATAGACACGGCCCATGTTTCAGTTCATCAGTCCCGAGTCTGTAGACATTTTACTGGTCAGTTTATTGTTCTCATTAACATTCGTTGGATTTCCTTTCGCGATGCTTAAACTGCCAATGCATTCAGGTTTTTGTTTCTCGAGTTGAGTCCCGCTTTTCCTTGCCCAGGTGCTGGAAGTCCACGAAAATCTGGACAAGCAAATTCCAGATGATTACGAGGAAGATCTCAGCGAGAAGGAGAAGGCAATCGTCCGCGAGATGTGCAATGTACGTGGAGGGTTGGACTCTTCTTCACCATTCCTAGTCGCACCTGGGCCACTTTGGTCCAGGCTCCAATCATAGGCCTGTACTAAATGAGTACTGGTTGGGTTCTTAACAAGGGACATCACCTGCCTTCCCATGCTGTGAACAAACACAGCCTTTGACGGCACCCTAATCGGTGGCTATTGATGAGGGACAGGCCTATTTGTATGCACAATTAAAATGCCGTACTGAGACCAAAAAAAAAATTTTAAAAAGCTGCCCAGATTGTGGCCTTGGCTCAGGCCTGGCCCCAGAGAGATAGACCCCTTCCACTCCCTCCCCCCCCCCCGTGGTGGAAACTTTCATTAAATGAACCGGCGACGGAACTGAAGTTAAATCATTTTAAACAGAAACTTTACAGAACAAACAATGAAAGGAATTGAATAAAGTCAGGAACAGCGTTTGGATTGATAGGGAGACAGAAGGAAGAATGAAAAGAAAACCTTCACTCTCAATGTATTTTTAATTAACCGCCTATATTCCTTATACTGCATTATGGGTAGAAAATTCTTAAAGGTATACACCTAAATTTCTACCCATACAAACAATCCCATAACTTTCAACAACCTGTCATTTAACAAAGTCACAACGCCGCCCTGGGCCTGAGACATCCTCTCCGCAAACGTGAGGGTGAGGTATGAGTAGCGTAGATCCCCAGCCCCGAACAATGGTGCCTCTGTTCTTCCCAGCATGCTCTCTGCAGCAGACACCGACTGTAGCACGACTTAAACCCCCAGACATGAAAGGCAGGGGCCCAGCCGGGAAACAGTGTGATGATTCTTCACAGCAAGAACTGCCCTGGAACATAATTACATCCCATTATACCATGTTGATGCCCAATTCATTGTCACTAAGCTGTCCACTTCTTTAATTAAAACTTCTACTGATTGTTCTATCTGCATATGTCCCATGATTTACAAATTTTCATTTATCCAAACTGGGGAATTATCACCAAATTTTTCTACTTTCAAATGTCATTTATGGTTACCTGAATGTTTGGTGCCGAGTAGACTTGTGTTGGTGTGGAACAGGTTCTATAACATATTATGGGAATAGTGTTTCTCATATACAAACTGCTGCCTTATGAGCCACATTTAGAGAAAATATTCGGTTTGTAACTCCCCCCGGGCTCAAGTGGTTAAGGTTAGCATTCCATGAGCTTGGCGTGCAGATGACTGTTTTCTGTCATTCCCAGGTTGTGTGGCGCAAGCTGGGTGATGCAGCGGGCTCTAAGCCATCCATCCGACAGCATCTCTCTGGTAACCAGTTCAAGGGCCCTTTGTAGTGGGACGCCTTCAAGTCTCCGAGGACAGTGGGATTGAGGATTGTGCTTATCTCCCTCCGTCCACGGGACCTAAAATTTCACCAGTGCGCCATGGAAACGCTTCGCCCAAAACCTTTGCTGGACACTCACCCGCCTCGATGAACAGCCGACCTGCGTAGCCCGTGTTCCGTCAAGAGCCAGTTTTTATTTCTTTTTTATTTCACTTACCTGCAAAGTATTTCAGCCTAGTAGCCAGCTTTTCTTACTTCTCGCCTTCCCCTGGCATACACTAAGCTCCTCCTGTGTTTGCATTGAGTCATCCCTCAGTGGAGCCGATGACAACACCTGCAGTTTGTTTGTCTTTGTCCAGCCACTAGTCATCCAGACCACAGACTGCACAGTAGCCACGTGATGAAAACCACACGTATTCCTCTTTACCATACAGTTTTCTCCCGAGTGAATAATGTCGATAGCTATTTGTGAAATATTTGATGAAATAGCTCCCTATATCTGAGGATTGAGTATTTTATAAATGTAGAAATCACTTATAAACAGAAGTTTAACAGAAGAGAGCTGTAGTAATGAGTGTGAAAGACATTTAAAGCCATAGCACAGTACTTTACCATCTGTGTTTGTATTCTATTATATAGTGGGCAGATGGGCCATGCTGTTATTCATTAGCATTTTGTATTATTTGTCTTTAAAGCACACAGACTAAGGGCAAAATGGGGAAAATGACCAACGACCAATTAACGGTTCCTGTATTCCCAGAAAAACTGCGAGGGACCATTGTTGTATGGTGCTGGGATGACTGGGAACCAGTGTCCATACACGCAGCAGTTTATAGTACCAAAACAAATCCCAAACAGCAATGTGTATACTGATTCAATCAAGACAACCTGATTTTTTGATTATAAACGTTTTTTCTTTCTTTGGAATTTACTGAATTGGATTTAATGTACATGATGCATTATTGTGGATACACTTGCTAGGTTCCTCAATCTGTTTTCGTCTCTTTTCATCTCCAAACTTGGGTGCAAACGACAGGAGAAAAGTAGGAGGAAGAGTCTAGTGCTGTTGGGCATGAAAAGGGGTTTGCCAGGGAGAAAACTGAGTGACAGGTAACCCCCAATTCTTCATGTTTTCTTCTTTTTTCACTGCTAAAATTTTTCGGGTTTTTTTTTTTTTTTTTTAACGGTATCAAAAGTACATGTGAAAAACCACATGTGGCTCGTGGACCTCTTGTTGGTCGCCCCTGGTCTAGTGATTCCCAAATGTGAAAAATCAGGACCACTGCCGACTGGCTGATATTAAATGCAGTTCAGTGTTAATTACAAAAGACTTCCAAATCACAGCAGCACCTGCTCATATACAAATGCGGCTATGTAAAGACACTACAAACCTAACTGAAAATCTAATGAAAGACAAAGTGACCTCTTTTGAAAATAATAAAGGACATTATTTGTATACAGTGTTCTTTTGAAGGCTAAATGTGTAAATATGCTACGCTGTGAACTGGAACCCCAGGTCTACAATACTTTTCAATACTGACACCAGAGTGACGAGCATGCCTTTGTAACCCCTTTTTCACAAAAGGATAAATGTTTAGCCGAAACTGGATTGATATTTTTAGCTAGGTTTAAAAATAAAATATTGGTTAGGCCTCATTTAGGTGCTTTTGGAAATAAATACTTCCTTTATCGTTTGTATGTTTTCTATGTCTCAGTAAAGTTGTTGTATAGCCATGCCTGATTTTTGTGGTGAACGACCACTCCCCCCTGCTGGCCAGTCTGAGAAAAAACACTATTTTCATACTGGTAACTTTGATTAGAGCAGATTTAGTGCAAATGTCTCTCTTCTGTTTGTGTTTTATACAAATTTGAAATGTACAAACACACCACTAACAATAATAAAATGTGATCCTTCCAGTTTGTAAAATGGAATTTACTTAACACCCATTTTTCAGTAGGGATAATTAACGCATCTTATTTTTCCACATTTGTATGGAGGCACAGTGACACAGAGGAGTTAAAAAGCAGCTCGCCCTCTACACTTCAGAGTAAGGCACTGCATGCTGTAAAAGAGCCCCTTTAGCAGAGTGCAACATTTCACAGATCACACACACAAATAAAAATGCAGGGGAAGAAAGATTTTTAATGAGAATTCACTCAGAGCTGAGCGTCGCCATCGCGCAGAGTCAGTCACTGGTACCGCAGGCGTCCCTCTGATGTCTGAGCGGCTTGCGGGACCGCCGGGACCACCAGAGCACACGCTGACAAAAGGCATTCTCAGTATTTACAAAAGCTTCACTTTCTGCTTTGTACAATATTTTTACGCCCTCCTGACACAGTGGTCTCACCCGTAGTTTTTCAGCAGTGTAGATAAATAGTGGCGAGAAATTTACAACGAAGATCTCAAGATAAACCGGAGATGGAAAAATATTTCTCTACACTTTCAAGTTGTCGTACATGTCCCATAAAATTGTCAGACAGGTGAATTCCTGCAGGAAGCTGAGTTCCTCTTGAGAAATAACAAAAATGCAGGTAAGGCATTTCACGAGGATGAAGCAGGGGCTGCAGTGGGGTGCACGTCAAACTCTGAACGGTCTTAGGTTCAAATGTCAGGAGGAAAAAGCATTTTGACAATAAAAAAGGAAATTAGAAACAGTAGTGGCTACTGAAATGGCTGTAATTGACCCCCCCCCCACCCAAAATATTAAAAAAAAAAAACAAAGACAGTAGGGGTTCTCTAAGTTCTCCCGGGAACCCGGAGTCTCGGCCTCTCTCCACTGCAACTGGGGACACGGTTCTTCTAAAGGGGCTCGATGGGCCATTTGGAAGGCAAACTGGACCCAGTCTTGGATCTGCCCCTCTCATCTCATCCAGCCTCCCCGATTCAGAGCACCCACCGGGGGCATGGGTGGCAGGGGCACCTGGGGTTGTCCCCCTGGGGGGCCAGGTGGAGGTGGGTAGCTGGCAGGTGGGATACCCATACCTGGCGGGGGCACAGCATGGGAGGGAGGCATGCGTGGCGGGGGCGGGTAGTTGTGATTGTACCCAGGGGGGGGGTAGGCTGGGGATGGGGGAGGGAGGTTGGGCGGCGGAGGGGGGAAAGCTGGTGAGGGAGGTGGCGGCGGCCCTGGAGGAGGTGGGTTTGGGGGGTAAACATGTGGATTGGGTGGGTAGACGTGCAGCGGCGGCCCATACGCAGGCGGCATGGCGCTATAGGTGGGGCCCTCCGTCTTCATCATGGACTGGAGGCTCTGGTAGCCCTCCCCGGACATGTAGGAGCTGGAGGTTGACATGCCCATAATGTAGCTAGACGGTGGCGGGGGCGGAGGCCGATGGGGCTGGGGCAGCGGCGGTGGCTGGTGCACGGGCGCTGTGTGCGGAGGGGGAGGAGCTGGAGCCTTGGGAGCCTCTGGCGGCTCACTGGCCGGTGCCGGCTCGGGCTCTGCGGGTGGGGCTGGGGCAGCGGGCGGTTTGCGTTCTGTGTGGACAGAGGGAAAGAGAGATAGAGAGAGGAAGGAGGGCATAGAGAGAATGTGAGAGTCAGGGGGGAGAGAGAGGGAGGAGGACAGACAGACAGAGAGAACATGAAAATCAGAGAGAGGGAGGGGGACAAAGTGTGTGCGCACGCGTGTGTGTGTGTCAGCTTCTTGCTCTCCCACACGCACAGCAGATAAAGCTACAGACAACACCGCAGCTTTAATGAGCTCACACAGACACGAGCTCTATCTCCCTAGGCAGTCGGGCCTGCCTTGGCACATATCGTAACTGAACTCTGGGGCTGTGGTCCATCTTCCTGCCTATTTGTAGTGTCATGTGACCTCTCCCTGACACTTTTACAGCTGGCCCTGCAACACAGCACAGACACTCGACCGCTCCCTTCTTGCCTTCACGGTATTTTAAATTAGAAATTTATTTTATCAAACTTCATATAAACAGTGGTTTTGTAAGTGTACAAAGGCTTTGGTCGCTGATCTCAGCTTTTCTAAGTGTACGGATTTCCCAAGAACGCCTGACAAGTTCTACTGCCATCTGGTGGCCTTATGGTGCCTGCAGTACTTGCCTTTGGGAATCGGGCCACACAACGCGGTTATGTAATTCCAGCAGAACCTCGCATTCCTCCAAAAGGAGGGAGCTGCAGCCATTCATAGAAAAAAGCCAGACTCTGACACAGGGCTCTGCTTTGCTAGGTTCCTGAGAATGTTTGAAGTTTCTAAACAGAACACTGGCCTCTTGTGGGCTTAGACATGTTAAGCGAGGGGTAAAAAATGCACTGGCAAAAGCTGTTCTGGGAGACCTGTATTTGAATTACACTGAGCTGTAAAAGATGAATAAAGGGTGAATAAGGTGTTAAAATATTTCAAGATGTAGTAATGCTAATGAGAGGCACGTAATGGTACGGAGTTCCCAGAGACACTCACCAGGCGGGGGCTGTGACGTGGGCAGCGGTGGCATGGGGGTCTCCAGACGAGGGATTTTGGCTCCTACTTGCTCTGGAACTGAACCAAAAAAGGGCAAGTAAAACAAAGCAGAGACAGACAACAGGCCGATGAGGGTAAAATCAAAATGTTGCCAGTTAGCCATCATTCAGAGCAAATAACTGAACACCCTTTTAAATGCCATTACGGAGTGTCACTCCATCACTATCAATAAGTCTAACTTGCGTCAATTTTACCTGGTGCTTTGGGATCTTCCTTTGGAGAAGCAACCTAATGAAACAAATACATCATTAATGACAACAACATGGAAAGGAAAACAAATGCTGTCACACGATTTTTTTTTTTAAACCACAGCCATTAAAAAAAAACAGCAAGGCCCAGCCATACTATGGCCATATAATCTCTCAGGTCCCAGCTTTCCGGATTGGTCAGGGCTCTGCTCCCCAAGGCACCCCGGCCTGGCTACACTCACGTGGGGTCGCTTGAGCTGCCGGGGCGGGCTGGCCTGCGGTGAGGCCTTCTTGGGCGGGGGTGGGGCCGGCTGGTTCTGGCTGCTGGGGGCCGGGGTCTGTGGTGGTGGCTGGGCTGCTGGGGGGGGCTTCTCCTTCTCCTTTTCCTTCTCCTGCAGCTGCTGGGGAATGGGCTGCTTGCCCTGGGAGTACAGGTCCAGGATCTGGTGGCAGATGTCTGCAGGACAAGGTGGTGCAGGCCATTGGTGTTGGCTCTTTGTGGGCATTGCGGGGGGGGGGCTACTTCTTAAAGAAAAATACAGAGTATGATTTGGCAGTCATTGAAGACTGACAACCAGGAAAAGGGTTTAGGGAATGGATGGATGGATTGGGAAGCCACACCGTCCGCCTCCACCAATGACTGACACACAGAGCTGAATTTCTGGCTTGCTGACTGACTATATTCATACACCACATCTGGTCTCTTTCCAAGGACATCCAGAAAAAGATGATTTTTCAAATCACAGCGCATAAAGTTCTATTGTATAATATTCCTGAAGTCGAAAAACCACCCGATACACATTTTAAGTCTAGGGTTCTGCGCATATTTCTGGCAAAGCAAATAATTACAACTTTACCACATCACCGAGAATGAGTGATGTCAAGTAAAGATGAGAGCTCACTGAACAATGTTACAGATGGGCAACGTACATATTTAAGAAACTAAAGTTGTTCAGAGACATCTTTCAGGACCCTGATGCCACATGACTCATGTGACCTCAGAGGTGAGCCAGGGGCCCAGAGGCCCAAAGAGAGAACGCACCCTCCAGTAACTCCACGGGGACGTCCTGGACAAACTGCTCCCACCAGCGACGGGAGGACTGCTTGGAGGTCCATTCCTGGATGTCAAACTTGCAGAGCCGCCCCGCCAGGTACATGACAGCGACGGCGATGATCTCCGGCTCCCACTGGAGAGACAGCATGGTGCAGAGGCTGCCCAACAGATGGGGGAGAGGGATTATAAAGCAGGAGAGGGCAAGGTGAAAACTCTGTTATACAGGGACCTGGGCCACAACTCATTGCAGCAGAAGACATAGGGGGGTACATTATACAGCAATACCATAAACCGTGATCTAAAGTCCAACGCAGTAAAGTCACTACCAACCTATCATTTACAAAGGTCCATGCCATCTGCACCAGCTTCTGGACTTTACTTTTGTCACCTAAACAAAGGGAGAAAGACGTTCAGACACTCGGGTCGTACGGCTGCCTCTTTTTGGGAGGTATATTGGAAACGCAGCTCCGGATTTTAATACCTTTCAGCTGTTTAGCATAGCGGAGAAGGAACTGGTATGGATGCTCCACCTGCAAGTCAAACTTTATGGTCTGCAGAAGTATCCTCTCCAGCACCATCACCTCTTCCTGCAGTGTGAAGGCAGAGTTGGCAATCCGTGAAATTACACGTCGAATGATTTGGAGCCAGAAGCGGCTGAGATCACCGGTAAAACGCCACAGAACACAAACCAGGCAGCGTCTGTACGAGCAGGGTGCCGGCGAAACAATGACCCGCAGACGGTAGCTACAACATGAAATACCATGGTAGAGCTTTCGGGGGAATAGGGGTACGCAGAGATGCCCAAACTAACAGTGAGGTCAGATCTCTCCTTTTGGACTCTGACGACAACCAATAAAGTCTAAACACTCTTGTTAACTGTATCAACCTTGCCTGTGCATGCACCGATGCACACCGCTCTCTCTCGCAATGCAGCTGAGCCGGGAATCATTTACCAGTTAATCACTTAACCGCCATGACTCAGAAAGCCGAAGGGAGAACTGCAGATGGGGACAGGTCAGTTTAGCCGGTCCACATTCAGTTGCGATTAAGGTCACAGTCATAGCATTGCGTCGTTCGCATTTTTCTAAATTATGACCGTGCCGACTGACCACGGGACCACGTGCGTACACACAAAACATCAGCAGAAGCCTGTCACAAAATTGCATGTTTCCATGACGATCTTAGTCGCGAACTCTCACGTTTACGTTTGGGGGTCCACGGTCGGGCAGTTGGTCACCCCGTGTCCTGCGTCTCACCTTGGGGTCATCACCGAACTGGGCGAACTGCACATCATTCAGCAGACTCCTCGCCGTTTTAATGATGTCCTTGCACTTCTTTGGCGTTTCCTCCACTTTGCCCGCCAGGAACAGGCAGCAGGCTCCGGTCACCTGCGTGGAGATGGCAGCCGGGCGATGGGAGGCAGTCGAGGAAGCGGCAGGGTGCTAGGGAACCCTATCAGGCGGGAAGGTAGGCCACACTTACGTATCGGGGGAACTGCTTGAAGGAATGGAACATGTAGAAGCGGTGGAAGTAGATGATGCCTGTGGCCAGCGTATCATAATGTCTGCCACAGGAGTTAAGGACAGCATTCCGCCCGAAAGGGAATCCGCCGTGCCACTCGCTCCAGACTCAGGAAGAGGGCCATTAAATATCCAGAACACCTCAGTATGGTTTTTACAGCAGCAGATTGCTGAGAATCTCTGCGTGTGGGTGTGTTACTGGAGGGAAAGCAGAGCCCACCGTGGCTTCTAAAACAGCACATTATAACCCAAAACACAAAAGGAACCCGGGAGGAACGAGATGACGACATACACAGCGCGGTAAAGGATACAGGCCGAGACGGGTGCCCACGTCGAATATGAACCTGGCTCCCTCACGTCGGTACCGAGCCTCCGTGGCGGGGTCCAGCCCCTCGGACTGGGACGGCGTGTGCGCCAGGTCCTTCTTGTCCCAGTACCAGCATGGCTTGATGTGGTCCAGACTTGCAGCTGAATTACCAGGAGTGGAGTTCTCCTTGTTTTCCTTCATCTGGCGGAAAGCAGGAAACTTCCCCGGGGGTGGCTAGACGTGACCGTCTGGGTCTCCCTAGGTAAAGAGCACACAGATGACACAGTGGGATGGTGATGTCAACACGTATCTGACATCATGAATTGAATTTGGATGTGTGGACATGGCCAAAAAAAGAATAGATAGTTATAAATCATTATAAATATCCGAGCGGCCTCCTAGATTTGGGTCCCAAACATCCGACCTTCACATGTAACTAGGACCTTACATTCTGTGGTCATTCATACTGGCATAACCATTACATTCACATTTCTGTTTCCTGCTTGAATTTCTCACGTCATGAACATCCTCCTACTAAAACAGCCTGCAGCACACAGACACCGTGGTCAGCTGGTAATATTTCCTCGCGTGCTTCTGGCAACACATTGACTTTTTGAACGTCAGTCCATTTTCCACAGCCGCTTACCCAGTCAGGGAACTTTGTGAACATGTGATTAACAAATCCATCAAACAATCTAGCCTAAATCTATGCATCACACAACCATTTATCAAGTACTCGCACCACAGACACCTCACTTACATTAATATTGTCATATTAATCAGATGTAAAACCCATCAGTTCTCAAACACTTTGGTTCCCCTTTTTTTAACTTTCGTATGGGTCATCATGTATACAGTAGGTTGCTTAGGAGCGCTTGCTATTTACGTCAAGGCTGCAGGTAAACACAGATTAACATCACAACCCAGGTAACAAATAGTAGGGCGACTGCAGTCCCAACAAAGCACAAGAAAGTGTTGACACATCACACGTGGAAACAAAATGGTCCCCGTCTGAAAGGTATTTAACCGAATTATTATGGTAATTGCCTCCGCAGCAACGTGAGCTGTATATAAAGTTTAGTTCTGTTGCTTAGCTGGTGTATCTTTACTACCAATCCTCGCAGAAAGACAGAATAAACAAACAGCTTCGGCTCGCTGGACTTCAAACGACCGGCAACAACAATAACGTGGCTAATTTGTGGGCGTACACAGGCACACACGATCAGCTCTTTTCAAAAGGGCTTTAATCGGACATGAAGTCAGCATTTGTAAACTTCACCAGACACCAAGGAAACGAGCCGGCATGAGCCTGCATTTAGTTAGCCTGCTAACTACAACCCTGACGTCCAGCGTGATGTCGCATATCACTGAACTCTCAATCAGCCAGGAGCCGTCAAAAATGGAAATCGACACACGTACCTGGTTTGCGTGAAAGTCGATGAAAAGTTATACGGCGAACTGGAACTCCAAATGACAAGAAACACTCACTTACTCGCAGTTCAGTGAAACAATGATGGACCTTAAGGTACAGTAGTCGGCGCCATTTTGGATTTCTACGTCATTTTAGCGTGGGAGGGCCGCTCTTGATTGATGACGTCGCGCAACCAATCATCACGCAGGATCGTGCACGTTTGTCGCGTAGTTCCTCCTACTCACAAGAAACAACCAATCCGCACGCTGACAAACCGCTGACAAGTGCCTAACTTTACAACTGACTCTCTGTCAGTTTTTGCTTCATCCGAATGATGAGTGAAGCAAGAATTGTGGAAGGGAAATGTGATCCCAAGTCAGATTTTAAGGACAGGAATTAGTGCGTTAATGTAATCGTTACAGGTATCCGTTCGTCAATTGCTATTAGGATTATTCGTTTGACCGTTAACAACGTCATGTGTCAAGTGCGCAATTGAACATGTCAAAAAAACGCCCCAAAACGGAGTTGTTTAGTTGTACAATACTTGATAAGTGTTGTCTTTTGGCATTCTAGTGAAGTGTAAGTATAACAATAAATTAATAGCAATTAAGCTGGAAGCGTCATATCACATAAATCGCTTACAACGGTAATGATAATTAAGACATTCTTGTTGTTATTATTATTATTTAGATCCATGCTGCAGTGACTTTAGGTAACACTTTAATATCTTTTTCTCTTTCATTTTGTCCAGTCTTTCCTAGATTCTTCATGGATGACTTTCAACAGTTCCTCTGGTTCTGTATTAATGCCCAGCATCTCAAATTGGTTTCTGATGTTCTGATGTACTCGCGAGCGAGGAGAGTGTGTCGAGCAGATGGAAAGAGTACTTTGAGGGGCTGATGAATGAAGAGAATGAGAGAGAGAGAGAAGGTTGGATGATGTGAGGATAGTGAATCGGGAAGTACAATGGATTAGCAAGGAGGATGTAAGGACAGTTATGAAGAGTATGAACTCCCAGGGTGGAGTGGGTGGAGAAGAGTGTCTGGAGTGATTTGTGACAGA
>JAACJT020000033.1:10527210-10573596 GCA_009936485.2 Gymnarchus niloticus
CAATAAGGTGTATGGTGAGGTGTATGAGAGGCTGGATGCTAAGGAGGTAGAAAAGGACCTGTACCAATTGGCTAGGCGGAGGGACCGAACTGGGAAAGATGTGCAGCAGATTGGGGTGATAAAGGATAAGGATGGGAACGTACTCACAAGCGAGGAGAGTGTGTTAAGCAGATGGAAAGAGTACTTTGAGGGTCTGATGAATGAAGAGAATGAGAGAGAGAGAGAAGGTTGGATGATGTGAGGATAGTGAATCAGGAAGTACAATGGATTAGCAAGGAAGATGTAAGGACAGCTATGAAGAGGATGAAGAATGGAAAGGCTGTTGGTCCAGATGACACACCTGTGGAAGCATGAAGGTAGAGACAGGAGGCAGAGCTGAAGATGGCAGAGTTAAAGATGTTAAGATTTGCATTGGGTCTGAGGAGGATGGACAGGCTTAGGAATGAGAACATTAGAGGGTCAGCTCAGGTTGGACAATTTGGATACAAAGCCAGAGAGGCAAGATTGCGTTGGTTTGGATGTGCAGAGGAGAGATGCTGGGTATATTTGGAGAAGGATGCTGAGGATGGAGCTGCCAGGCAAGAGGGAAAGAGGAAGACCAAAGAGGAAGTTTTTGGATATGGTGAGAGAGGACATGCAGGTGGTTGGTGTGACAGAGCGGGATGCAGAGGACAGGAGGAGATGGACACAGTTGGTCCGCTGTGGCGACCCCTGACGGGAGCAGCTCAAAGTAAATGATGAATGATGATGACAGGTAGTCTTTTTGGAAAGACTGGAAAAGAGAGGAAACAATCAAGCCTGCTGGAGATAAAAGTGTGTTTTCCAAAGTTCTGCTGAGACAAAATCTTTGATTCTGCCTTTATTTTTATGATGGGAGAAAGCTTATCTGGTAATGGACTGCTGAAACTAAGATGTGAGTCAGTTTGAGCAGATAGCTTTCTAAGTTAGCACTGACTGACTTTTTCTTCAGTGTGAAATAATATAATCTATGGTTTCTTTATTTAATTGATGAGAACTTTTGCACATTCAGTTATTTAATTCTTCTATGCACTGTCACAGCAAATCCTAGGGGCTGTCATCACACGGTAAAAGAGCTATGTAGATTTTGCATTCAATGTGTCTAGTCCTTAAGATATTAAAGGTTGTTTTTGTGGACCCTCACATCGTAAAACAGCTCCATTAACAAATAACGAGAGATAGTGATTATTAAATATACCTTCACTTCATGTCTACCGTGTGAGTTGATTGTCTATGATGGACAGGCGTCCAGTCTTTGGTGTACACCAACCTTCTGTCCTGTACTGCCTCCGATGACCCTGAACATGTTAAGTGGTTGGAAGACAGATAAACGGATGGATGGAGTACCAATGATGTCATGTTAGTACTAGTAATTCATGGAATGTCTACTGTTCATTGACATTCTTGTATAAAATTCAAAAGGCAAAGCATCCATTTTTCATATTTTAACAATGATGATGGTGTTTGAGTTCTAAATTTTAGTGTATTGATTCACTTTCAGAGCTCTGTCCTCCTTTTTGTTGCTCAATTTATTTTGTGTATAAAAGAAAGAAAACGACAGGAATTATAGAAGAGACACTGTGAGCAGGCTCTTCAGCCTCTCTAAATGTCATTTCATTACCACGTTGGTCTCGTAAACAGATTTGTCCAGAATGTGAGATTTTGCACACCGTCACCATTTCGCAGTCCCCATTTCACACCTCTCTTGCTGGCTGCCACTCGTTCCCTTAATCTCCACCTTAGCTGCTAGATATCGTGGCACACTCAAGCCATGCACATATGTGCTCAAAAATTAGACTGGGATTCTGGCCTGCTTACAGGCACTTATGATTCAGCGTGTGCAGGCACTTGTGAAAAATTGTATACAGGAGCTCTGATGCCTGTTAGGTTATAGCCACCGTTAACAAAGACTGAAGGATCCCGGCATGGTGGGAGAAATAATCTTTCAAAAGCCACAGTGGGTGGACTTATTGTGCTCTGTCAATCATAGGTGGAACCGACTTCCTGTTGGGTATTTTATTGTCTGTCATTGGGTCAGGCAGAGATTAACATTGCAGAGAAACCTTACTGAAGTGTCTGAAGCCTCAATTCTCCCAGCACCAGAATAATCACTTTTTAAATGAGGGTGGGCTTGCCAGCTTTAAGATATACTGGCGTATCCCATAGATTTTAATAATTTCTTTAACAGAAATCTACAACCCTCTAACTATCATCAATATTTGCTGGTCAGGCAACTTCACTGAAAACTTCACTGAAACGGATGTGAAACTGGACAACTATTTAAGTGGCTCAAAACCGTGCCAGCAGTAGCAATAAATGAACAGACAAGCACTGCACATAAGAGGTCCGACATGGTTTAGGCTTTTACGATATTCAGAGGTAAAACTGGGTTGTTTTCAGTCAGAGTGTTAATCACGTCATTTATATAATGAGTACACGGCCATATCATGTTTAAAGGAGTATGCAAAATATGGAGCGCTTTGCACAAAACCCATCGGGCAGAAAATAGAGCCCAGCGTTTAAAAAAAGTAACCCAAATGGACCACAAAAACGGCAAGTCTGCCCTCGAGTAAGGTACATTATCTGAAGTGCTGGATAAATGGATGAAATTGTCACTTTAGATAAAAGCCGTCAGCTTAGCTATAATAAGCCCTGGGAAGAATTAATTGAGGAGATTGCTGGTGTGAAGCATGGATTTCTGCAAAATGAATATTTTGTGATGTTTGGAAATGGAATACAAATCATGAATTTCCTTTGGAAGAAACGCAATAACTCTTAACTCTGGAGCAAGCTTCACTTTCGGGTGGAAAAAAAAACACAGAGTATTAATGTTGCGTCTTGCCAAATGGATGTTTCACAGGTGCAGTCGAGTATTTATTTTGTTCTCTTTTTCAGGAATATTTTTCCTAATAAAGGAGAATAACCCTGGTTTTAATTTCTGTTTAAGGCACACGGAGGCTAAGGAAGTCAAACTGCGATCCGATGTGCAGTCAAAAATCAATGGCGCCAGAACTCCGGCTATACGAAGGGGTGAAGGTGGCGGGTTTTCTAGCAGGTGTCCTCTTTAGAGCTAACAGCTGAGCCTGCCGCGCATCCCTCTTCGACATCCTGTCAACGGCATGGCGAAACGAATGGAACACGGCGAAGGATGGTGCTCCGGGAGGAGTTACTAATGATCCCCATCACACCCACTAAAGGTGTTGGGCACTCCGTGAATACAAAACCGTATAAAGTTCCCGCGTTCCACTCCGGCGTGCTTGGAACATGCTCTCCTAACATTTGCGTGTGGTATGGAAGCAGATGGGGGACAATTCGCAAGTGAAACATTAAGCTGCGTTCTCAGCTTTATTCCTCTCATTTCATGGACAGATGAATGCAGGATGGAGAGCTTCTGGCCAATCCTAAAGTGACTGAATTCATTGGCTAAGCATTTCGATATGTCAATTCATCATCAAGTGAGACGCGAGTGTGATAGCTGTTTGGCTACGGTCGTGTGTATCGTCCAGCTCAAACTGACAGATTCGTCATCCGCTGAGGGCAAATTCCTACATTACACACATACAGCCATGTTGAAGCTGGGAGCAGTTCAGTTTGAGTGCCGTGTTACGTGTGGGCCCAGAGGAAATCGAACCAGCGTATGCTGGATCACAGACCTGGTTCCTTGATGACTGTGCTTCTCTCTGCCCTGCCTGGCTATTCCCGAGGAAGATTCACTAGGTCAAGACGTGATCTCTTGCTTTAGCATATGACTGTTGCAGATCAAACCACCACCTACCTTTGCTATGCTCCCAGAAGAATGCAAAGCCCCACTTCTCTGCTGGAGACACTGTGGTGTGATAAGCGATGTGCCTTATTGAGGGAATATGATAAAATATTCAGGGGCTCACACTGTGCAGTAGAGATGTTTACCGACCTGATCTCGCAAAGACCACCTTGCTTTTGCGCATCTATCACCATCCATTCCCTTTTCGATTACTGGCTTTGTTGTTCCTTCAGTACTTCAAGTATTTCTGGTACACATGTAATTCTATACTGACACCGGGTGTGTATGAATGATATAAGATAGGTGGATCATTTTCCATTGTATATATTTTATCAATACTGAATACAGATTTGATGGATGGTCTGAAAGCACAAGAGCTTAACTTGATGCTCATGTATGGAAGCCTCCTTATTGCCATGACTCCCATGAGTCTTTGCTCCAGGGATTAGTCATTCCACTGAAGATCTTTGTTTTTTAAGGTTTCTGTGAGTCTCCTGTTTTTTATTACCGTGAAACACAGCCCAAATCTTGTTTCATTGTTTTTAATGAAGTTATTGCTGTAAAATAAGACCTAAATGCCATTCTTTAGTTTGCCTATTTCTTCCAGACTTTGAAATATTTTGGATATTAAGGCATGCTACAATTATGTTGAGAAGATTTCAGCTCTTCTTAGTTACAGTTCTCTATCTTAAACCTTCGGTTCTGTTATACAGCTCCTTCAGAGCAGAAATCAAGTATCTGCTTGTTTCCCACACACTGATTCTCCACTGCTTGACCCACTTGAAAGCTGCAGCCTCACCACTTCCTGTGTCAAATGCGTGCTCCTTGCGTGTTGAATTCCTCTAAGCCGCAGCCTCACTCTGCACGAGTGACTCACTGTCAGTCCTTTGCAGGTCTAAAATTACAAGGCCATGGTGAATCATTCCATTGTCATGAAAACCGAATTCCGAATGCATTTGTTATTCATTCCCTTCCAAGATAAAAACGCTTTCATTATTCAATTTATTATGGTTGCGACCGGCACCAGTGCACTGCCCTTTCTGCAGTGGATGACCACCAGTCTTCCTATTACTGGAGGGAATCTTGAAAGCAAGACTGTTCGCCAGGAGCCTTCTAGGCTTGGGACACTTGCATAAGTAGTCTGCTGCATGAATAATGCACAGAGTGTCTATTAATATGCAGCAGCACTGGGTACAGCTAAGCGGAAACATAGTGGAAATGACCGCAGTATCATTCAGTCAACGTGGAGGTGTGAGTGCATTCATGTTCTTAATCTGTTCCAGCAATGTCCGCTCGTGACCAGCTTTGTGTCGTCTGTGGCAGATGATGCAAATTGTACAGCCGCAACAAATGTGCAGGCCCTTTTATCTGGAATGGAAGTGGTAGTGGTCCGAACAGTACAGTTTTCCACCTGACCTAGGTTTCCACACCAGCACAGTCATATGGTTCATGGTTGGATATATACTGTAAAATCATTCAACAAATAAAGCTGAACTGAGCTGAATTACACTGGATCAAACTCATTCAAGCAGCAAAACACCCTGAGTGTAACCTGAAAGCATACTTCATTTCGAGGAAAATATCTAGGATTATAATTGTCTGTGTAATCCTAAGCGTGCAGTTTAACACTGTTTTAGTGTAATGATTCATGTCAAATCTCGTGCTTAGGGGTAGAACAGATGGTTCTAGGAGCGTACAGTCCTACATGTCTGTATTTTACCCATAATTCTATGCGAGCTGGAGGTCATCCCTTTATATCTGCCTCATGTCTGTATGATTTAATGTTTATAAATGTCCTTCCTAAGTTATTTTCAGCAGTGCAGAATTAGTGGAAAAATTTAGTGAAAATTCAAAGGAGTGCCGATGTGAAGGATGCAGACAAGTGGGTTCCCGGCAGCTCCGATCGGTCTAGAGAAAGTCTGCTTTGGTGACACTGGTTCATGTGCTGCCTCACCCCATCTTCGTAAGGCACACAAAGATGGTGTGTAAATTACATTCGACCTGAGGGTAGGTCTCCTTATTCTCTGTGTACATTTTTGTCCCGGTCAGCAGTACGGTTGCTCGCCACCTTGGAAGTGATGCTGAAGTTTTCAGACGGATTTCTGGTGGGGTGTTCATGTAGCTAAATGGGTTTGCACGGGCTTGAAGTGGAGCATGGGACAGCTGATGGGTGGGTGGGTGGGGGGGAGGGGCATGCAGTATTGAAAAGGCCTGTGGGTAGCGTGACCGGATCAAACCTGCTGGCGTTTCGGCGGCTGATATATTTTAGGAAATTTAATTTTAAAAAAAGACTCATTAACTAACCTCAGAAAAGATTTTATGGATACAACTTTTGTTTTAAAGCCATCTTTAATCCGCCTACCATTTTGCTCAGGGCAATTACATGACTGGCAATTATTAATTCATGACAAAGTTGCGTGTGCATTTTTTGAAAAGCACCTGTTAGTGGTGCGTACACGCGCAGGCATTCCTGAATTCTGAGGATGAGGTGTGATGTTTCTTCAGACGAAGATTGAGACGGTCAGTGGGCGCACACCGCAACAGCTGGATCAGTGTAACTGCAGGGTACAGGTGAGTATTAACAAGCCAGCATAGGTCACGGGTGGTGGTGAAGGCGTTTCTGTTACTGGACGTCAAAACCCACTACGGCTACTTTTGAAATCCATAAATATTATTTATTTTCTAAGACAGCGGTTGTATCTAAAAAGGACTTACGAAGCATAGTGTTTTGCACTTATTTTCCAGACATATGATGATATGTCAGTATATAAATATCATATAACATAATATATATAATATAATCATATAACATTCTCCCATAGCGCTTATCCAGTACAGGGTCACTGTGAGTCAGGTAACAGCACGGTGCTTAATGATGTACCAAAGAAATTTACTGACAAATCCACACCATTATAGATCATCAAACTTCCTTTGATTTATGTATCGTTTTTTGTTTCAGACAAGAAATTTAAAGGAAAAAAATGTAATTTATCCAGGTGAGCTGTCTTTCCTGTCTAGGATAGCAATTCTGAATAAGTCATTGACTGAATCAGTAGTCAATTGTGGAATCGCTTTAAAAAAAAAAACCCTAAAATAACAAATTCCAAGTTAATAATGTCAGAATCAGAAATCATGTGAAGACGCAGCAGGCCAACAAATAGAATTACATTTGAAATTGAACGAACTTGAAATAAATTTGATAATTGCACAAAGTAACATGACATTTCATTAATATAAATAATTCCTGCCTTCACTGTTCCCTAGGCTTAACCTGAAGAAATCGAACTTCTAATGCTCCTACAAGTCGACTGTCTTATTTACGGCATTTTCTACCACGCTGCCTCAAGACCCCTACACACACCTCATTGTATTTGATGTGGGGTAAAGGCTGGACGAACGACACCTCTACGGTTTTGACACGGAGCCATAAGGGCAAATTGTTTATGGGGAGCCTTTAAGTGTAGCATTATTGAACAGGCAATATATCAAAAACCCCAGAGGTCCTTGAGTAGATATGAGCCCTCCAGAACGTTCTTCCTCCTTTATATTTTTAAAATTTTTTTTACATCTACTTGATAACATACATATACCTTACATACAGCTTCTTTATTACAGAGAAAATGAGGAAAAAGTGATATGTTTAGAGAAATAGACTCACAGATGCTCAGTTTTTTTCTGAGCTATCCTTGCTCTTTGCACCACGGGGTGTTAAAGTACCACTATCTGAAAAGGGACTGTGAATTCTTCCTGCGAAATTCTTGCCTTTATCAGAGGTGCCATCTGCCCTCTGATATGTATGATAAGCTTCTAGAGATTTTCGGAGCACCAAAGCCATGACGAGCAGGAGTGGCATAATTTTGCCACAAGGTGGCAGTCGTATGAGAGGAATTGGGGAAATGTCACTGCCATTAATCGTTTATACATACCATAAGGGAGCTTTTGGTCTGTAACTCTAAACAGCTAGAATCAGTGCATGTATTTGTTTTTAATGTGTATATACGAGTATTTAAACCAATAAAGCCTTTTCATAAATATTTGATTAAAGGGCCAAATACTCTAATATGAGTAAGGCTCATGAAATTTACACAGATGCTGTTTGTCTATTATTTAGTAGGTAATTAATATTTGATCACTATTTCGTATTCGTTGAATCAAACCCTTTTAAATCAATGGGTTACCTGTGATGTTATTAATTGCAGTGTGAAGTGCCCGCCTCCCCGGTAGGAATCAGTTCACGGAGCTGAGTTGCGAGGGAAGCAGGTGTGGAGGTAACGGTTTTTGAAGGTGGGGTGCCCTATTTGGAGCAAGTCCCCTATCTGCAGGAGCAAGGGGGGTTGGGCAAGTGCCTGTACCCCACTGGGATAGTCGCTGGGTGGGATTAGGTGGGAGGCAACCATCCAGGGGGACTGATTTTTTGATATAACGGTTAGTTTATGTCTCTTCCGTGTATTACTTAGAATCTTTAGCAGAGCACATGCTGATTTTTAGCTTAAAATTTTAACGATGTACATGATGAATATTCCTTCTCTGTGCTGTTTCGTGTAAGATTGCTCAACTTCAAGCTCCTGCGTTGTATCTATTTTTTTTTTTTTACTTTAGTGCCAAGACTGTTCTGTCGGAATCTAGCCTTCACAAGCACAGAAAACTCCATGGGTATGCCCTCATAAGTACAATCACACTATTCTGCTCGAACAAGTTATATTCACCTTTTCTCCAGGTTACAAAATGAGATCCAGGGAATGGTTCTGGGGTTCCGTGCTTCATCATACACTCAGAAACTCAGACCCGCGGCAATAACGATACCACTAATTTCAACCAGCCTCAATTAGAGCAGACCATTTATTTTGTCATTGGCAACAATATGTGCAGCAGACAAGCTCAAAATAATTTCTCTACGAAAAAATAACAATTAAACATGATGCATATTACTTAAAAAGAATCTGACGATTTACTGGTATCAGGGTTTATTTCAAAAGGTAGTAGGAACCTTTTGATATAAACCCCCGTACCAGAAACGCGTAAATCAGGTCTGCGTCCCCATGCTTCTCAAAGAAACTATACTTCCCTGATTAGATCCTTAACACTTTATTATCGCCGTCAGCATCACCGTGGCAGCAAATTCAGACGCTCGTCAAATTCACCTTCCTGGTGCGTGAATTCAACCTATTTCTTCCTGTTTTTTTTTTTTTTTTTTTTTTTTTTTTTGAGGATGCCGTGAAAGTCTGAATAAGCTGAATAAACAGAACTAATACCCATGGAGACAGGATAGTCTAATTGAAAAAAGGAAGTGGGTCGCGCACTCTCTGACACCAAAATTAATTCATATTTATTTCTTAATAAAATAAATTAACCTTCCTCAGGGTGGCATTCAATAATAATACAAAAATCACTAATTGTGACAGAATCTAATGCAGGTAACAGAGTGGTTTACAAGATATAACATCAGTTTACAATATGTCTTTTGGTAATTATGCGTTATCTCTCCATGCGTATCGGTGTAATTGGATACATATGCTATCAAGTCAAAACTCATTAACTTTGAGCTGAAGCTCAGTTGCTTTATTGTGCTTTGCATTTTTCAGAAATGCTTCATTATATTTAAAAAGATTCTCATAATGACCGGTATATGTAATGACTTGTGTCCCCCAAGTTCTAATGATGCTGAAAAAAGTACAATAAATTTGGAAAACAGCTGTCTACCTAAAGGCAAGAGAGATAAAATTGCTTCACAGTTAATATGTGCAATTTAAATGCAGCACTTGAATACATTAATATTTCACTAATAAATGCATCGCAACATATTTCTCTGGTGATTTAAATGTTACAACTTTTGTACATTATTATTTCGTATAGAAAGCTCCATCTGCCAGAAAAACAAATAAAAATACCTTAAGATATGTGTCCACAGTGATTATTGTTTTACAAATCTTGGCTTGTCTTTTTGCAATTATTTGTACTAAATTCAGTTTATCAATTTAATTTATTTTCCATTGCTTCCAGTTATCTGAGGTATCTAAAATGATCTACACCCACAATGATCTATACCTACAATCTATGAAGAATTAACACACACCACTGGCACCCGAAAATCACGCTGTCATTTTAACACATCTAATATTAAGCAACATTTTGCAACCTACAATGAAAATAAGATTAAGTAACAAGAAAAATGCTCACAATAGAACACGTCACTTGTGTGTGATGCCGATCGATTTTCGCTAAATAAATGAAGTGAGATATGGCTTTGAATGCGGGACAGCGGCGGAATATTTCGTCCATAATGCCTGTATTTTGCAGGCCGAACTGATAGCCAATAGAGGGTACTGTTGCATTACAATTGTGTATAAATTGGAAAAAGCGAATAAACATGTCTAGTGATACAAATACCTGATCTTAAAGAATAGTAAACTAAATTCAACACACACAAACGCACACACACACACCCCTGAAATGACATAATTTGCTTCAAAGTGCATTACAGTCTCTGCTGCTAAAGTTATTTGTTAATAATTAGACTTAAAAGGTATGAACAAAACAAATAAGGCTTTTATAACACAAACTGGTCCTGTAAAATGTTATTTTAAATAATTTGTGATTAAATAAATTTCTATAAATGTATTGCTACACAAGAGCTTCTTTTAAAGGTAAGCTTCGGAAAAGTAAAATGCTTCTGATGAAAAAGCAGAAGATGGAATAATCATAATATTTTAGTGAGGGAATCCACCTCATAGAGGAGGACTAAACACCACTGCACCTAATGGATGAGAGCCCAAAAAACTATAAACTGACATTAATGAATCAATCAATGCACTGATAATAACCTTCGCTGATTCAAACCTTAATATTGACATAAATGCAAACGTTGGTATTAATCAGACACCTGTTTAAAACACACGCGTGGCAACATACCAGGACAATGATCACAGCATGTAGAATGTCACTGGACATGGTGATTATAAATAAGCCATAATTACCCCAGGATGTTTAAAATGTAACCAAAGAGAAAACAGAGGTGGAAAATAAGAGAGAAGTGGTAGGTGTTTAAAAGGCAAACGGTGTGAAATTAGAGCTGCATTAAATTCTGTTGAAAGCTTAAAAAATTCTCCTAAATATGGTATATAAAGTAACACACTCTGGACTCACAGAGCCATGAGGTGGTGTGCCACTCAAATCAAATAGCCTGTATAAGTTTGGGTAGAGCACAAAACAGAAAATACAAAATATGACAAGTAATAAAATGCAGGTTATGTTGTTAGCCACAGTCAACATTTCTTGACATCGTTATTCAACAGTCAGTACGATAAGCTTAGATACATATGAAGTGACATTTGAAAATGATGTTGTGTTATCAATACATGAAAAACACTATTATGTGGACCAAAGAATGTCCTTTTATATTCTGCTGTTTTATAAAGTGAGTGGGGAGCCTGTTTAGCTGGTTTGGCTCATGCTGCCGTGCCTGTGTATGTGTGTGTGTTTTGTGTAGGGTGGTCGAGGTTCTGGTATCGGACAGAAACAAAGCCCCGCTTCTATGACAAATACAGCCCTCGGTCGGCACAGGTTTCGTGTCGGCTGTTGTCGTTGCGCTCGGGGCAGCGGGTAGAAAGAGTCCAGCCTGTCTGTTGGTTCTGATCGAAGAGGGCTCTTACTGTAGCACCACCGGAATGAACGAAGCTGCATAAACGGGGAAAACCTGCACACTACTTTAAGACAAAATATCAGCTTGGCAGCTAAATGCAAATGGGGCATGATGCAAGTAGACAAAAAAAAAAACTGCACCTGAAGAAGATGCAATGTATCCTCTGTATGTGGCGTGACAGGTGGGGACGAGTGGGACTGGATCCAAGGATTTCGTAACCCAAGGACATATAGGCTGTAAGCTCCGAGAAACACTTGCAAGCTGTTACATGACCTGGCGGCCCTGCCGAAACCGGAGCGACGCCACTGCCAAGTGGCCGAACCCCTCTGAAAAGAACGTTCCCTCACTCCTGCCTGTGTGGCTGGAGACTTCCTCGGTGGTGGGGGTGGAAGCTTTGTTTGGCATACACTGGCTAGGTATTACAGGCACATTTGAGGTCACCGCCTGTGCTGGCTTGTTCTGCCTTTCCGCGCCTGGGTCTGCCCAGGTACGGCCCTCTATTCAGAATGACCCCAGAGTTTATAGAGATTCGTGGCGTGAGACCATTGAGGGAGGGAGGGAAGGAAGAAAGAAAGAAAGAATGAGAGAGAGAGAGAGAGAGAGAGAGAGAGAAAGAAAGAAAGAACTTCATTATGGCTCGAATGAGAATGATATCTTCAGGATGCGAAGGTCCCCTCTTATCAGAAACGGAGAGCGAGTGAGGAGATTCTAAGAAGCACGACTGAGTCCAGAGGCATTTTTAAAATCATCTGAGACTATCAAAGGAACTCAGACAATCTGGGTGATATGTTTATTAGGGAGGGTAAAACAGCACTGTCTTTTACTCCAAGACACCCCCTGCTTGATCTATCCCTGCCTATCTGTTTGAATAATTTCCTCTGCACTATTTGCCACTAATATTGTGAAACAAACTGTATCACTTTTCTTACTGTAATGCGTTCCTGACAATAAAATGCTATTTTAAGAAAACGATCCAAATCTATCCAACACTAGTCAAGCTGAATTCACTTCTGTGAAGCATGAACAGAAAGACAAAAACGCCCAACTTGCAGGTCTTCCATGTCCTGTCGATTCAGGATTGAGCCTGGAAGAGACCATATCAGTTGTTTTCCTAGGGTCCAACTCCTTAAAATGAGAATGGGTAAATCTTTGGATTTTTGCACAAAGTAACGCTTTGCTAGAGTTACTGGAACAGGATTAGAAACCTAGATAAAATGAATACATACACGGGCATGGAAACTGTCAAAGTACCTGTATCAGTGGAGGGGAAGGTTTCCAAGTCTCTATGGTTGGAGGTCGGGGGAGAGTTAGTTTGCCTCACCTACCAAAGTGTGAATGTCAGGAAGACTGAGTGTGGCAGGTGAATTAGGTTGGGAGGGAGGGGAGGGGGTGCAGGTGGGTGGAACACAGGGAGATTTGGCCTGTGGAGTGGTGCACGACACGAAAAGGGGGAGACCGCTTAGTGGGGAAGGATTGACAGGCAGACCTAGCCAGTCACAGCAAGGCGAATAGCTAGCGTGACTGCTTCATCCCGTAACATCGGTCAATCTTCAGCACAGCACAGACCTGTGCACATACCCTGCGATGGGGATGGTGACCCAGAGGGGACAGAGTGTCACAAACCTGCATCTTCTTCACAAATCGTAGAGGTTACACTAAAGCCTTATTTCCTACGATTGACAACTATTAAATATATATGTTTTTTCAGATTATATTACTGGAATGAAAAAAAAAAAAACATTTCAAAATAATTTGTGATACATTCAAGACACCAAGATTTTACCAGTACAAAACACCCACTGAATTCTGTGAGTCCATGAGCTCTGTATGAGAGCTGTTCATAACATTAAAATATTCAATGCAGCCTTAATGGTTATTTAAGTCTATTTCCCTTCTGTTTAAAAGCATTTTTAAGTTTTTTAATTAACAGCATAAAGCATGATTGCACTGAAAGAAACATTTTTTTATTTATTGTTCAGAATAATATGATACAATAATAAACACTTAGAAATGCGTATTAGACTCTGTCTCCGGTTTTGGAAAAATATCACTTTTGACGCATTTTAATTAAAGCCTCCTTTACCTTTATAAAACACCTTTCCTTCACGTTTTCATCTTGTGCTTTTAAATACGAACCTTTTAAAATGTTTTCTGCATTAACAGTATATGAGATAATGTAATGTAGGAATATATATATATATATATGAAAACAGACTTTAATGTTTATGAAATATAGCCACAGCTAGATATTATATAAAGATAACCCGCTCGTTTCTGGTGACGCTGAAACGCCTAAAAAGAGCTTTTCGCCACATAATTCAGTACTTTTCGTTCAATTGTATTGCGGGGGCAAAGGGTCGGTTTATTTAAAGAAAATAAAAAAGCGTACAAGTAACCTAAAAAGTAAGAATAAACGTACATATGGCGGGGTTCACGGTTCAAAATACAGCCTAGTACTTATGTACTTAAGCGCTGTAATCCCGTCCATTGACCACGACCTCCGCAGATCCACCTTCAGATGCCCTAAGGAGAACACACTGGCGGTCCATCACTCCAAAATGAATGTTAAGCCCTCTAATGCCAGCCTCAGCTCTTAAACAGTGGTGTAACGCAATTTTCAAGGTGTGTGACACAACACTGCTCACCAGGACACACAATAAGCGAAGCACGGCGAAAATGAGAATGTCGCGCCGCGGTGGCCGCTAACTTCGCAGAGGTCCGACTTTAAGGATGTTAATGAGCCACAGGACGTGCGGTCTTATAGTGGTCACTGTAGTTGGAGGTGTGTGTGTGTGTGTGTGGGGGGGTCCTTTTTTTACTGGCAGAGGTGCGTGCTGTGCGAAGCCCGTGTGCCACTCTCCGCTTTGGCGTCCACGCCAGCGCTCCCAGTCCCGTTGATGTTCAGGTGATCGGAAAGATGTGAAAAGCCACCACTAGTCGCCCCCAGTGCTCTTGCTGTCTCCCTTCCTCCAGCTTTCCTTTCTCACCATAGGACTGAACGTCACGTCCGCACTTGAACTTGAATTTTATCCCATTGTACAAAGGCAGCCCCAGCCACAGACACAGAGAGAGCTCTCGAAGAAGCAGGACACCCCGCCATCTTCACTTTTGAAAGATTTTTTTTTTTTGGTATTGTTATTATTATTATTTTTATTATTATTATTATATATTTTTTTTTTTAACCCGAGGGGTTTCGCTTGGAAACAAGGTGGCAGCCCACGTCCCCGGTCTTGTCCGCACCATACAACGAGAGCAAGTGCCAAGAGTTGGCATTCCATATAAACCAGTGCCAGGGCAAACACAGACCGAGGTGCCCATCACTTGGAAAGCGCCGCTGCTGCCGCAATGGATTTTTAAAATATATTTTCTGTCTTATTTATTAGCAGTAATTATTATTATTATTATATTTTTTTTTTTTGGTTGTTTCCAGTAGGAGAACAGATTGACAGGCAAATAAATTCATCGAAGACTGGTAATCAGCCTACCCCAGCTGTCAGACAGCTCCTGCTCAGATATGTAAAGCGGTATTCGCTTGGCTCCTAGCTGTCAGTCCACGGCCGTCAGGCCGGTGATGGTATTTCTGCGTTTTCTGTACCCAGGAAGATTTTTTACTCGCCATGTGCCCTTGGCAGAAGGTGTTACTTATCGGCGGTGAAGCTGGGCGATCTTAGGTCTTGGCACCTTCCGATACCATAGCGGACTTGGACTTGAGCATCTGAACCACGAAAGCGCCGCGAAGTTCGTCCTTCCAGCTGTCAAGCGGCGCCCGATTTTGGTTTTTTTTTTATATATATATTTTTTTCTCTGTCTTTTTTTTTTTGGGGAAGTCCGAGGAAAAGTTATTGTAAGAAAAAAAAAGGAGAAGAAAAAGGGGGGAAGCAAGCCGATTCAATCCAAGTACAGGTCTCCGGGCGATGCCAGTGTAGATGCCAGGGCAATGTCCCGTCGCAAGCAGGGAAACCCACAACACTTATCACTGTCGCAAAGAGAAATACCAAGACGTGAGTATCCTTTCTAATTAGTTCTGCTTACTTGTTAAATTAAAATACACATACGTATCCCAAGTTTTACATAATGAGGTGCGCAGTCGTGGGTTGGAAACATTATTATTTTTGTGACTAGTATACTGAATAGTTTTACATCATGTTTTCTTATGCTTTATTTGATCGTTTTGTTACATTTATAGTGTGGCAAATAATTACAACAAAAGTTTGATGCGTACTTAAATGCATATATATGCATCTCTTCATATATGCGTATGTGTGTATCTCTGTGTGTGTGTGCAAATTCTCTATTTATAATTGAAACGGCGGTAAAACAATTGTGACAAGGATCGCCTCTTCGGCGTGACATTTAAAGGCCCCAAATAATCAAAAGCTTTGGGAAGCTGAAGCACTGCCACTACAGCCGTGCTACCCGCTATGTACAACGTGGGACCAGACGAAGTAAAAATGTGCCAAACTGAGCGAGACACAGGACGGATATTAAGATAAATGGACATGGTTTAGCTCCTGCTTGGAGCTGATTACGGTGATGCTCCTCTACTTGCATCATAGAAAATGTGGTCGTGATGCATCTTGCAATGTATGGACATGTGCATGCCTACGTTTCCAAAACAAACACAACGCTCGACTGATCGAAGTAGCAAGGAGACTCATTTTATATATATTGTTATATATTATATATATAGTATATAATATGTCTATATAATATGAAATATATTGTTATAATGTATTTATAGTCTTTAGTTTCAGCTAGGAAATTCATTGTGATAACACACAGGCTCGCACAAGTTCTCCCCCACTTTGGGGTTATTTTACCTTCTTCAGAATTAATTTGACAGGAGGAGCAGAAAGAATGCAAGTGTAAAACATACAGGCCTTTGTATGTTTAGCCACTATTGTATTGACCACTGGGGTTTCGGTGAGGCGAATTTGTAACGTATATAAATATTTTATTATACACAGAGGAATCAAAATATATTGTTAAACATCTCAGTTCTCTTATCAATGGAAAGATGTGGTGAAGGGAGTTCGGGTAGAGACTGTGAATGCTGTAGGAGACTGAATCTGGATAAGTGCCCATACTATTAATGGCCTTTTAAGTGGATTGAAATTAGTTTTGGTGAAAGAAAAATAAACAAGCCGCTTGAATTTTCACAATAAATAATACTTGAATTTTCCCGTAAAATTTCTACTTACTTTAAAATCAATACCAATTTTAGTCTAGAGACTTTCGGCGGGGTCGCCGTGTCATTGTTTGTACATAAAAGAGTCCACGTATCAAACCCAGTGCCAAGTGTGATGGCCTTCATATCAAAGCCAAACGAGGAACGCATGTGCACCCCTAAGGACCCCGTAGACGGCAAGCCTATCGTAAAACAATCGATTCATTTGCAGGAATCTGAGCAGTTTTTGGTTTACGGCGTGTTTTATTTGCGAGTACCTGTGTGTGGGCCTTACACCAGGTTAAAAGCCGGCTCAAAAATAGATCCAACAAATAATGTAGCAGAACACAATAAATAACTCTTCATGACGCCACTGGCTAACGAAATATAGCTAATGTATTATTTACTCATTTTTATTTGTTTATTTGGATATTGCAAAAATGGCATTTTTTAGTAGACTGCTCAGATAAATGTCACTTTCTTATATCGCGGGGGCATTATTTTAGTTTAACTATAGTGTTATAATTAAACATTACCACATCAATTTAATCCAGCTCTTTTAGAACAGTTTTGTAATCCGACTTTAAATCCATTTACATTGATCCTATATTTTTCCAATGTTACGCTGAGCAAAAATAGAATTTTCCTTTAGTATAATTCAGTTACATGATGCAGTATCTAAATAATTTGATTATTTCATTGTCTGTGTTTATTTATGTTGCATAGTTCGGACCATTATAAGTCAGAAACTACTTTAATTCATTTAGCAGTGACTTTATTTAGTGTGCCTGTTTCACTTTCGAGGTAAAAGTCGTTAATCACTGCCTAATTCAGAACTGTGGTGCTTTTATTTTATACATTGTTTTCATTATTTTTGAATCTTTTATTTTTAAATTGGGGTGGTTTACGGCAAGCTTATTCCTTGCAAAACAGTTTCTGCACCCTGCAAAACATTTTATATGTATACGTTTATGTAAATTATATACAATTTTGCGTGTGTGTATACACACACACACACACACACACACACACACACACAAGATGCTTCTCTACGTATGACTTCATACGGTGATACTTTTGGCTTACAGTACAATGGTGTCAATTATTTTTTTCCTCACTTACGGTGTTGGTGTCTTTAAATATGTCATATCTGTGTCATGCATGGCCAGCTGAAATACCTGCTGCCTGTTGGTTATTTGTGTGTGGACACCAAGCCTTCTTCTTAAGTGAGGTGAATTTCACATTTCACTCATTTTGGAGTTGCTCACGCTGTGTCAAAGAGGGTTCTTACAATTTCCACTTTCACCGCTGCAGCTGGTGAAAAACACCCGGAGACACAGCGATTATGTGAGACAAGGGGTGCGAGGTTAATGCGCAGATTTTTAAGAATCTGAATGAGTTAAAGTTTGTCGTCTTTTTGTATCTTAGGAAATGTCCTAGGCTCCTTTATGATTTCATCTGTTTGCATAGTGTGTCTATGATGCTTGGATGGATTGTGATTAACATTAAGAGATGACGGTAAAGGGCAAATATAGGAGGAAACAGCGGTCTGAGACAGTTAGTCCCAGGTGCTACTGAACACTGCTGTTTACTCATCAGCATTGCATATATGTCATTTGGCGTTTGTGTGTACATACATGTGTGTGCGTGTTTATGAGACTGGGCGTGTGTGAGTAAATGCACATGAAACAAAAGTGCATAAAAGTACATCAAGCCCTTCGGGACAGCCCAAGAGGCAGATACTCATATCCCAGCGTAATAAAAAATGGTAGGCTCATGGATCTGGTGTCAGGGGAAAACCAGTCTGTCACATTTGATTAAAAGTGCTGCTTTGGCAGGGTATGGAACAATGCAGGGTCTCGCCTTGGTGAATTACAGGTCTGCTCTGTGGAGATATTTCACCTGAGGTGATGGGTCTGCTTGGAGGGTTCGGTGTGGCTGAGGAGCAAACGAGAATATCTGCATATTTCATGGCTGAGGTTTTGCAACGGGTACGGATAGTACGGCCGGTGCTCACTGCTGAGGCACGCGCGCGCGCACACACACGCACACACACACGCACACACGCACGCGTGTGCCAGCAGAAGAGCAGTCGTGTGTGCGTTTCCCTGAATATCTGCCTCTTTAATAAACCAAGCATATTTAAAAGGCATCTTTCGCAGTTTTTCACTTGGTAGTTCCGTGCAGAAAAAAAGGGAAAAATCTACACATATATATCGCAGTTACTATCCTTCAGCCAGTGTGTTTTTAAAACAGTTTCTGGTTCTTGTTGGTTTTCTCATCGATGCATTAAGGTTTAAAAAAAGGTGCAAACTGACCTGGGAGAAAGAGCGTACGTTCACACATCAACATGGCGCCTGTAGTTTCTCGGTCTTGTCAACCTTCAGCTTCAGTGTTTCATTATAATGTGGGTTCGCTTCGTCTGAGCTTCTCTGAAGCGTCACCAGCACCGGGTAAAATTCAGGATCTCCATAAAGTCGTTCTCTTTTTCTGGAGCTTTGCAGGCAATTTTCACTTTCTATTTTTAAAGCAATACTCTGGCCCATCCTGTTCCTTAAGCTCGGTGGTACCTGAAATTTTATGGTGATATTATTAGCGTGACAAAATATCAAAAAGCTATCGTGATGCTTTGACAGAACATTAAAGCAAGCGTACTGTAGGTGGCAAATGTACACAATAAAGACATACAAACAAATTCATCCCACATATTGTGTTACGGATGCTGGTGTCATTCATTAAGACTGAATTAATATCATATAAATATGTTCTAGATTTTCAACATGAAGACTCCATACGGTTCCATAACATAGATGCACCTTCTGGTTATCATAGGATTTGTTTTCTTTTAGATTTAATTTTCATATGTATAACGGCATTAAATATAGTTAGACACAGTTTGGTCATTTCACATTATTTCTTAGCTAAAACAGAATATGATTTAAAAATGAAGCTTGAGTACTCATGGTCCTAAATTGTATTCATGCAATTATGACTACACATAAAATTGTGTTTGGCCTTTCATGACCATGATAAAGCTGCTCTTACTCTGGCTTTCTGTTAACCGTCCATCTTTTTTCAGCACTTTTTATAAGTCATACGTGACGTGCTGTATGTTGCGTGCGGTATTTGTATATGAGCCGTGTTTAGAAATGCCTCCCATCGTATGGAAAATACACAAATTGCTTGGCACTGCTCATCAAAGTGATGTCACTGTTTGGTGGTGAAGGAGAAGCAGAATCCTGATGTAGCCAGAGAAGAATAGTGTCCTGGCTGTGAAGGGGTCCGGTAGACCCAAGCCCATCCCAGTGCCGAAAGGGACTGCTCTGCCAGGCTCTCACATACCGTTTCAGTCTGTGGCAGCTCAATGTGCAGAGGCTTGTTCAGAATGTGCCACTTTCATCCTACTAGGGGGAGCTCTTAGCCCATTAGTTGGTGGGAGTTTGCAGCTTCTTCCCAAATTTCTGTCATCATGGGTTGGGGGTACAGGATCTTCTAGGCAGTCGGTTCTCTCAGGTTGGTGGCTAAGTGTTCCCAGTGATATGGCCCGGGGCACACCTAGCACAGATGAACCAAGTCCGTGCCTCGGGTTTGGGTGCTGCCAATGCGACGTGCGACGACGGTGTGTCAAGCTCCGAACCCCGGTCACGTGTCACAGGAAGGAAAAGAACCGCATGATCAAATCTTCACTATAGTCACGGGGCAGATGGGGCAGACAGTGAGACCCCTAGTGTGTCTGGGAGGCACCACTTTCCAGCTGTAAATAAACTCACTGTGAAAAACAGTTTCACACTTGTACAGGCCTTCACTGATGGAAATGATTTAATTGCCCTTTACAGGTATAAATTAAGTTTCTATCACTTAGGGAAATGTATGTTAGCAGGTAGCAGACAACTACTAAAATTCTGAAGTCACACACGGTGATTGACCTGCCAGTTTGGGCTGCTCTTGAAAGAGGCTTGTAGGTTTTTAAAGAAGTAAGGACAGAAGGTCCATACTGAAACACAACTGACATCAAGGTACATGGAGAGGTTATAGCAGCGAGCTCTCTTATGGCTGTAAATCCACGTCTAGTCCTGCTTGCTTTGCCTGTTTTTTTTTTTTTTTTATCTTTTTGGGTCCCTCGTTTTCTGTTTTTTTTTTTTTCTTTCTCCGGAAGGAGGAAGTTCACCTTCCTCATGCTGCTGTGTAAGCAGAGCGTTTGTCAGCGTGAAGCCCGCCAAGATGGAGACTCCCGGACAGTGGGAGGCTGCTCTTCCTCAGCCCTGGCGCTTTTTATAGAGTGATTTATGAGATCCCGACGACTCGGGCACCTCGTGAGGAGCGTTGCAGCCTCGACACGCGGCAGCGCGGCGACTGGCTCGACAGCGCACGCATTGCCGAGTTCCCGTCTCTTGGCAGTGAAACCGTTTTTAAGAAGGGAGGGGGGCCTCCATACCACGTGTGTGGCTATTTCTTTTTGGCGGCCTGAGTGTTTGTGTGTAATCATTGCGCCCTCAGAGACAGAGAGAGTATTTCTGATATTTTTTTTTGGGGGGGGGGGGATGGATGGATTTAGTGCTTAGCGCAAATCGAACAGCTCGCATTAGAATAATGCAGGCGCTGAAGCCAGTTCGCTAAGGAAGGAGATTAACATAGCTCTCTGCTCTCCTCCCACCTCGCCGGTGAAAATATGAGGTTATGTTTCCCCGATGAGATGTTCTGATAGTGGGCCGACGGTGCTCCCCCTCCCACCTGGTGGACATTGTCGTGCTAATCTTATTTTACCTTCAAGGGGAATCGTTTTCCTGGTTCTTTAATTACACTGAAGCCTATCGCCGGCAGAAGTCTCTGTTAGAGCGTCCAGCCGGCACATTTCACAAAGGGGCCCGGTGCATAGCCAGCCAGATTCAGCACATCACAGTCTCTTTACTGTTCGGACTTTTTCTCTCTGTGAGCCGGCGTCTCTCTCACACCAGCCTGACACCCTGCTCTTTGCGCTGTGGCATGTAAATTATGTTTAAAAAAAAAATGGCACAAATCTTTCCAATGTGGAGATGGTGAAGAATGTCAGCACAGGTGGTGTTGTCATCTGTTTGTGGCGATGTCCCTGCCAGTCTCCTATCGTTTCGGGAAGAGTAGAAGAAGGAAGCCATCTTCTTGATATATGATAAAACAAATCAAGAAAAGTGAAGTATCCCTCCTGACTGGGGAATTTGTGTTACAATATTCATAGATTTAATAATCAATGATTTTGATCAAAGCTTACAGTATCTTATCCTGCCAATCTAAATTTTTTCATAAGTTTGTTTTATTTCTGCTTATGGCCTTGCCATATCAAAAGGTGTACCACTGTGCTGTTTTTTTTAGAAGCAGTGTTTTTGTATCTCAGAGAGAAGGTTGATGTTATCTTGCTTCAGTTAGACTATGAGTTTATTTACCACTTCCACGCACTGAGCAAACCCCGAATCCAGCATGATCCTGGTAGGTCACTTTAATCATGGACAGGCAGTCCAAATGATGGCACTTAGCTGTGGGCAGACTTCCATGACAGCGGCATACGCGCGGCAATGTGAGCCGTCAGGTAACACAGTCGGGCACCGGGTCCAGCGCGGTCTAGGGAAGCATGAAAAGGCCTTGAGAAAATGAGTAGGACGCTGTCAGCTTTACAGCTATATCTGCATTTGGATGAATCTTCATACTCTGGGGCGCTTCTCATGGAGCCTACCTGAGAAATTGACTCAAACGATATGGTCGAGAATCCGGGCGCTTAACGACGAGGTTACCTAACAGCCGTCAAAATATACGTCCAGAGTTCACACGGAAGTAACTCAGTCCAAAACCCTCAGGGATGTTTTGCATAGGTGAGGCGCTGCCTTGCATTCACCCCGAAAAAGAAAAAAAAGCATAAAAATTTCAATGGCTTCACTTGGTCTAGCTATTTTACCGGAATTGGGGTTTCAAATTATATATCACAACACCGTGGTGACATTTATATCGCACTAACAACCAAAAAAACCAAGAACGTTGTGAATCCCAGTGCCAGCGACCGTATGGCAACACTCCAGAACACGAGGCGTTTGTTAACAGGCATCAGGCGAGGCGTGCATTTCAATAATGGTAAAAATGTCTTGCTCATTCTGGAAATTAGAAAGGGGTTAAAAACAAAGTCGTTTTTTTTTTTTAGCAGTGACACAGGAAGGCTGCATTCATCTGCCCGTATTAGTTGTGAGTGTCTGGGCGGACACTTCTGATTGAGAGTGCTGAAAAGCCTGGCTTTGGGAGACGGGGGGGGACCAGAGGGAGAGACCCAAAGTGTTTCTTCACCAAGATCTGCCACTGGTGTCTCTCTTAGAGAAGCATCAGCTGAGGCAGACAGACAGATTTAAAAACTGGTGTGAAATGCACAAATGGAAATATCAAGATGATGCTGGACGATGGCGAATCGCATTTGACATTTCTGGGTACTAACTTAGACATGTACTATTTGCTAAGGGTCCAGGGCAATGGTGATGTGTAACATTACTTTGGTGACAGGACAGTTAACGGGAGACGAAAGGAAGGGCACTGCCTCGGCGACTTCTGGTGTGGTGTTTTCCACAGTCCACCGTGAAGGAACTCGGGACCTGGCACACCATACTTGAGGCGGTCTGTGCCCTGGTTCATTGGCCGCCTGTATGCTCAATGGGCTGGGGCTTTTAAGATTTACGCGCCGATGGTCGGCGGGGAAGCGGGGGTGCAGTGGTGGTGGGTTTTGGGGTGAGATGGCGGGGAGTTTCAGGTGTTGTGGGCGTGCTAGGGCTTTTCCCTTCTGCCGTGCAAAGCAGACCAGAATGAAGCTCATCAATCAGGAAAATCTGTGAAAAACATCCAGCCCTGTCCTCATACGTTTTGGGGCAGATTAGACAGTTTCTACACCACAGTATGGCTTCCTTGAAGCATCAAGCCGCCAATCTTTTTGACTTGATATAGAGAAGACATAAAAGAAATAACATGGGGAGAAAACTAACTAACAGTATCATACAGAATAAATCAACAAATATATTTGGTCAAGAAAAATACTTTCAAGTATTGGAATATGACATGACAAATGTCACATACTTTTCGCCCTTCAAAAAATATATAAAAATATGTCTACTGAGTTTCTCCATCCATCCATCCATCCAAAGAATTAAGGGGCACAGGGGACACACTAGTTGGGCAGCCACAATAATTTATTTCTTTACTTTCTCCTGCTAATCACAGCAACTTAAAAGCCTCCGGCCTTCTCATTTTCTGAGGTCTGTGTCTCCTTGCACCGACGTGATTTATGGATGGCTCCCATAAAGCGCTGCAATACTATATACAGTGTTACGAACCCACCCATGGCACACAGTCACGTGACTCAGTCTGCCAGCTTTGCAGTGCCATACGTTCAAAGGCTCCTCGTGGTCAGAGAAGGCCACAAGGTGATACGGCCATCACTTGTTCCATTGGATTCCTGTTCGAACCCCAGTCCTGCATGCATGAAACGGCCGCCTGCCGTTAAAGTCGGGATGAAAATCCGCCGACTGAGCCGGCGATCTTCTCGTGAATATTCATAAACGGCAACAAAGACACCCGTGCTCTTTGACAAGCCTCCGGAACAGGAAGGAGTATGCGGTCCCCGGGAGCTCTATCGTTGCGATTAACGTCCTCTTAGGTGCTGCTTCCGACCCGAAACACGCAGCGCACCTGTGCTGCTTCTGCAGCAAATGCTACCAGAAAGCTCGCGTTTTTGTGATTCTCCGTCTCTTTTTATGAAGCCTTGCGGATGAATACAGTTCAGAGCATGCCGAGGTATTGACAGGAAACAAAAGTTTGTCTGTGCAATCACAGATGAAAGTGTAAGCTGCACCTCCCTCGATTAAATCTCTCGATCAAGTCTGATAGGCGTGTGTATTCTTGGCAGCGTCCCCCCGCAGCCCTGCACTGTACTACGAACTCCACCATCCAGGGCACTGCCTATAATGCCCTAAAGACTGATGCATCGCACTTACAAACAGCGTTTGCTGTTTAAATGATGAAATTCAGCTTGAAATGATACAAATTGGGAATTCTTTATATACACTTCGATTCATTTGGATTTCTTTTTTTTTCCTCTAGGATATACTGGAAAACATTTTTCAAAGCGCTTCCAAACATAATGTATTTTACAGATTTTCCAGGGCAGTCAAACCAGAATTGATCCCGATATCTTAGGTTCACTAAAGCTTTGTGAATCTTAATGGCAAGCGTAAGATAATTGTCAGCCGTTTGATTAATCTTTAATGACGCCATTTTTATCTTTCTGGTCTACACAGGTTTTTTAAAACGAACAACATACAGTGCAGCACATGCAAAGTTGACACTGTATGTAACGTGTCAAAGGTGTGGTTAAAGTATTTTTGTACAGTGGTGGCAGCTAATGAATTGTTGTGCAAAACACAAAACAGTTGCCAGGTTTGATGCTTTACATTACCGTCTCTGAGCTCGTCAGGTTACTGGCTAAACTGACACCACTTTCTGAGAACAAGGCCTGGTCATGTTGGCTGCGGTGTTGGGAAAGGCTCCCTTTCTAGTCTGATACTCTCACGCTTCTTGCCCGAGCTGGAGTTTGAATGTCCGGCCTTTTTTCTAACAAGGTTTGTGTCATACTCCACTCACTTGGAATTTGAGACATCTGCCCTGCAGTCAGAAAGCAAAAAAAGCTGCCTTGTTGTTTGTCGGGAGGGGGGTGGGGACCTGAAGTATGCAGGTGACGCACTCTCGACTCTCTTTTCAGGCAGTTGCAAAAATGATCCAGGTGGTGGATCTTTATAAAAGTCATATTAAATATATCACTGTGAAAGTCAACCTAAAAAAGGTGTGTGGAAATTTGTTGTCTGTGTGTGCTTTGCATTATCAGCAAGGGAAAGCTTTCAATTTTCCTTTGGTGGGGGGGGGGCGGACAGATTGTTGTAGTTTTGATTCTGTGCTGAGAAAGGTACGCTTGAATATGTCACCGAGCAGCTCCACTAAGGATGAGATTAACTGAACCTCTGCCCTTAGCAACGAGAAAACTATGCCTGCCCTCAGCTAGCATATTCAGATTTTTTTTCTTTTTAATACTCATTTTAATATTAAAGCATGTGGAAGATTTACAAAATAGTAAATGTGAAGCAAAACCACTCCTAACACCTACACCAGACTGCACTGCGTAAAAGCCATTTAAGATACTGAGAAGAGTGTTCTCTCCATGCAGAAGGTATGTTTATGAAAGTGATGACCTTCTTATACTGTGTTATGTGTTTTAAAAAAAAAAAAAAAAAAAAAACAACATTGCCGCATGTAAGACCATCGTGTTAAGAAGAGAAGGGCTCTTTCTTGACAATAGTTATGAGTCATGCATGTTGGAAGACACCCACAGACCATAATGTTATCACGGGTTATAAAGAAGCTGAATGATAACAGGACAGTGTAAAACCCACCTATGCTGTAATCTGTGGAAAGCTGAACTGGATACAGCAAGTGGGAGTGTAGAAGTGCGTCAAAACATCGATTAAACTCTGCTGAAGAATAAACGAGAGAATGCTGGGGAACAGGATTTTTACCGTGGTACAGATGAGATGTTTCTAAGAGTCAGGGTGGACATTGTGACCGACAGCTCACGCTCCTCTCTCTTCCTCTGTCAGCTGAGGCCGATCATGTGTCTGAGGCCCGTCACCAGCTGGAGCCTCCCACCCACGATATGCTCACCTGCGGCCAGTGCCAGACCAACTTCCCCCTGGGGGATATCCTGATCTTCATCGAGCACAAGCGGCGGCTCTGCCAGGGCCTGGGTAACGGGCCCGGCTGCTACGACAAGATGACCGGCCGAGGCAGCCCGTCATCACCACGGCCAGAGCTCCGGAGGGCAGCTGAGCCCGTGGAGGTTGGTATCCAGGTGATGCCTGAGGATGAGGACGAGGAAGGACGGCTGACACCCGCCAAGGGGATCTGCCCCAAGCAGGAGAACCTCCAAGCAGGTAGGGGGCGCTCATGGTTTGGGTGTCGTGTGGCTGGTGCCCGGCCGGCTGAGCTGCCAGCCTTGTTTGTGGACACGGACGAAAACAGACACACATACACTCACGTACACAAAAATGTACGTGTACTCTGCTGAGGTATGCCCTGGAAAGACATCAACGCTGTTCAACACAGACCTTCAAGAGAGATTGTTGCCCTTTAGCTGATTTCATTATGTGTGTGTCGTGCAGAGTGAAACATCACATCACAGGCTCAAAGCTTTACAGCCCTGAAGGACTGTGCCAGCTGAAACTAATTGTGAAAAATGTGACAGAAAACTCACCCAACGGTCATGAAGAAATCCAGCCTGAGCCATCTGCTTAAAAGGTGAAAAGCTCATTAAAATTCAAACACTCTGAAAAAGAGGGGGATTAAAAAGCCAGTTTCCTATTCAATAGGGTAAAGAGGCCATTTAGACTGCAGCAGCTGCAGGGAAAGAACACTCATAGTTATCTTGCGAAACAGTTCAGTCAAGTCCTTTGCTAAGAACCCAGGGGGAACTTATAAAATTGGTCTCATAAAATAATATTCGGGGTTGGACAAACTTACCAGGAAACTGCAAGGAAGTGGTCTATAAAATCAGCACACAGTCTTAATAAAGTCTTCACCGGCTTTACCTCACCCTCATCAGGGCTGCTTTGCATTGTGGGGGCCTGATTTATTCTGCGAGCCCTCACACCATTGGTCCTTTCGGCAAACATTCCTAACGCCGTCCGGAGATTTAACCGGTCAACTAGCCACAAGTCCAGGGGGTCCCAAATGCAAAGTCTGTTGAAGATTTACCAGACTCGGTCCTTTAATAGAAATCTTTAATAAAATGAATTTAAATGCTGGTCGGATTACCCTTTCGCATGCATATGAAATAGAAACGAAAGCAAATTAGTTAATCGGTTAGAGGTATGCAGCAGTGGTAGTAAACAAGTAAGTAGGGAAGTAGCGGAACCGTAGACGACTCTGTTTAATTTCTTCCATCATTGCATCTATAATATACAGGGTTACAGAAAAAAATAACTTTTAGCGGCGGAACACAAATGGTTACGGCAGGTAACCGTCTCAGAGACGAAAGTGGCATCGTCTGCATAGTGGCTTATTTTCGCCACAGTGGCAGTTTAAGACAGCGCAGGATTTATTATGTACATATTTTACAATTTATTTCACGGAGGTCGGCGAGTCAGAAATGCAGCCGCGGATATAAGCCGGAATGTCGGCCTGCGAATCCCGCCACACTCCGGCTCCACTACACCTATTCCCAATACACAATGCGGGTATAGCCGCTGCTTCCATGCAATCTCGCTCTCAATTGACGTCAAGTGTAAGCATAAAGAATGACAAAAAGACGGGGGTAATTCTGTTTTTTAAAAAAGAGAGCGGTGCAAAGGGGACAGCGGGAAAAGGGGGGTTAAGATTCTCGGCTCACAACCGTGACGATTGAGCTGTTTATTCTTGAGCGAAATTCTCTAATTAATTCGGTAAAATATCCATTTTTAAATGGATAGTTCGGTAAGCCATTAAGTCATCTTTGAAAAAGATTAAATTATAAGTAGAATATTATATCACTTTAGACTTTTACGGCATTTTATTTTGTATTGTACCCACACACAATTCCATAAAGGGGAACATTCAGGCTGCCATCAGAAGTTGAGTGGGAAGATAATCGCTCTCTTTGGCTTTGGACCTTCGTTACAATATTTTAGTTTTTGGTGCTCGATTATCAATGTCTCGATCCACCAATATATGAAATTGTTAGCCCCACGACAGAGACAGGCACTCTCTGAGCTGAAGCATGAACCGCCGTATCATTGTGGTCACTTCAAGCACTCTGGTACCTGATCATCACTTTGACGGGATGTTATTTGTTAATCAGTTTGTTTCTGCAAATGGAGTGGTTATATGGTGAACGGAATTCTTCCGGTGATGTGCCATTCCTTCACATTAAAGGTTACTATCTCTCCTAGGGCATTAGGCAGAAAACAGGCATAAATTGGCAGAAGTAGAGAAAGAAATAAATGCCATGTGATCTGCTGCTAATCTGCATTTGCAGGGGAGCCTTGAACATCCATAACACAGGAAAAGCTGTGTCTGCTGGGTTAAGAGGCGACAGCAAAAACGCCACAGTCCTTTTAAAGAAGGTTCCTGTGCAAAGACCTCGCTCCAGCTTTAGCCTCGTACCACATTTCCCTCTGGTTCTAATTCCCGTGGCTTCCACGGGGAGAAAAGTCAAGGTTACCTTCAAGTGTGCAGGATGGCCGCCGAACCACTCGAGGGTTGAATTAAATATTTCAGCAGGACATGGGCTTTTTCAATGCATTATATTGCCACTTAGAGGTCTGAAGTTTCAGCCAAATTAAATTATATTTAATGGCCCTAATTAAACACAATATGACATTCAGCATGCCCCCAGGCAAGAGGAACAACTGCTGTGGGCACGGAGATTTGCTGTGTTAAAGGCCTCAGCGAAGTCGTCCGAAGTCCTGCCCCGCTTTTATGGGGCTGCCTAAATGGGAACACTGACGAACGAGGGCGAGGGGAGCTGTGGAACGTGGGTCGAAGTCACACAGAGATGCCCACGATTCGGCAAAGCTGGCAGAACGGCTAATTTCCGTAGCCCGCCACTCACGACAGCCGCACAGAACAGCTAACGATGCAGGAGACGCACGTCGCAAGGGAAACAGCAGACTGGGGACTGCATTTATGAACATGTAAAAATTAGGAGCTCAATTTCTTTAAGTAAAACCTTGTTTTAGGCACCTGAATATTTTGGTTTTTACTTTGCCTAAATATTCAACAAACTAGCACCTGCTGACAGCAAAAATAAAATAAATATGCTTTGGACGTAAGTGCTTTAAGAAGTAATCAAAAAATCTATTCGCATATAATTATCAGTTCACTGTTCTGACCTAGCAGAATTTCGGATACATGTGAAAAATGCTGTAACAAAAACAGAGAAGTAAAAATCAAGTGAAAACCGTATATGAACGGCGTGCAGTGGACCATAAGTGGAACTTCTGCATGATCACTGCATGGTTTTATCTGTAAAAGGGCAACAGGTATTGCTGTGTCACTGGGGTTAAAGGCAAGGCTCTCGTAAGTCAAAAGGCCGTGCTGGTTCAGCTAATCCCGTGACAGACCAGTGTCTTGTCCAGGGTGAGGCCAGCTTTATGGCTTAAATTTCCCAGGATCACTGGGTGGTAACTGCTAAGTATGTACGTATATGTGGAGTGAGGGCAGGACTCTACGCTGTGTAGGTTAACAAGGAAAGGAGTGCTACCTTGCTAAGCAACTACAATAATATTTACAGTCATTCTGGGTCTGTGCATTTTATCCTCAGTGGTGCCTTAACGTTTCAGCTGCTGGGTGAAAAAGGTTTAAGTTTTGGTCAGACCTGTTCTGTAGGGTAACATCAGGTAAAGAACCAAAGGGACTCTGGGGGCTGGAGAAGGCCTTTGTTGGAACATGAAACCCAGGGGGGCCGTGCTTTCAGACCTGGCGTAGACCCAGCATACCTTCCCTGGGGAGCCCGTGGGCAAGAGGTGTGGGGGGTGGGGCTTGGCATGGCTGCCCGCAGTGGCCCAGAGCGAAACAGACAGTGTCTGACCCCCCCTGTTTAAACTTGTTCGGCAGTGTTTACGCCTCGCTTGCAGTGCCCTGCTCTCTGTCAGTAGCGGCAAGAAAAAAAACAGAAGGACACAATGGTAAATCGTACCGGTCGTAAATCTGACGGCTGGCGTTAAGAAAAGAAAGTCTGCACCCCACTTCAGCTCGACATCACTGTACTCAAGAGGGTTTGGCCCAAAAAAAAAAAAAAAGGATTAAAACCAAATGATGCCTCGTCCCTAAGAGGTGGCCTTTTTTAATTCCCGGTGGCTGCCACGTCTGGAGACTGCGAAGGAATGTGACATTTGAATCTTGGCTCTCTGTGAAACCGCGAAAAAATGAAACTGGCATGATGTGGGTGGCGATCGCAGCGCTGAAGGTGACGCTGGGATGTTTACCCCAGACAGGCTCCTCCGTGATTGCCGGCCTACCTGCCTCTCACCTCACCTTCTCCCATTCCACATCGCTACCTACATTGACACAGCAGGGGAGTCGCGGTTCGAAGGACGATGTTAGTTAGCGAATGCCTGGCACCGTGTTCCATTTCACTGGAATGTATCCTTGCTCCCGCCGTTTTCCTGATGGCTGCCTTTGGGGTTTATCAAACTGGGTGCGTTTGTTGAAAGGTGGAATGACACTGGGCTCCATAATGAGCCTGGCGCCAAACCGCCTTAAACGTTTCACTGTTTTTATGCATCGGGCAGACCCAGGCTCAGTGAATGAAGTGGATACTTCTGTTATACATGGCAGTGTCTGGCAGCTGTGCCTATTACTGTAAAATGCAAACTCACTCCTTGTTTGTTTTACTGTTTGGTACACGTGGATTTGATAAATATATATATATTTATAGAAGGTCTGCTGGTTTGTTGCTTGGTTGTTGGTTCACTTAGCTGATTAGCACATTCTAGTGGACCAGTACAGCGTGGACTACTCAGGGATCAAGATTTCTTCATGGATAACTTTTGAGTTTGGAGCTTTAAACACAGTTTTTTTTTTCAATACCTATTAACAGACAAGTCATTATGGATGCTGTCCACCTCCATTATGATCAATCCCATCAGCTGGAGCGTTGCATTTCGCACACACTTATGGTAATGAAGTCTTCAGGAGTCTGGTAATACAGGGAAGCCTGTGCTGCCATTTGTCCCCCCGTTGAACAGGACTTCACGACATGCCTTTCTTCACTTACCCACTTTTGAGCACTCACCCCACAAATACTCACTGCCCCAGATGATATCCCCGTGTTTTGGAGGCATTTCTCTTTGTATGTGTGTGATTTCGTTGTTAGACTAGTGGCTCCCCGTGAAGTTCCCATGTTTCTGTGTTCATGCACGGTGTGGCAGGCTTGCATATGCACTCACACTCACGATCCCTTGTAAGACAGAAGTGAGTATTGATCATACGGTGGGTTACGTCCCTTTTAATGGATTTTAAGCCTGGGTAGTGTTTTATGGGTTTTATGAGAAAGCTCCAATTTTAACTGTCTGAATATTTCATTTATTTAACTATTTAATTACCTGGCACACTGGTTTTAATTATTATTATTATTTTCTTTTAAGCACAGTAGTATTTAAAATCTATTGAAAGTCATAACATTTATTGCTTGATCTTATGGAATTTATGTTCACATATCTGATTTTTGTTACCTAAATTGTTGATATTTTGTTTTTTTAGTGATGTTAACAGACATGAGAAGGTCTGTTGTTTTAATCTTGCACTGCAATTTGATTTCATTGTGAAATTGTATGTGTTTTGATTGATTTTAATTGTTGTGATGGAATAAATTGATTAAAAAAATTCATCATATGATGAAGTATGGTAGGGCTAAGGATTTGTGTAGACACAGCGTCCCTGTTCACTTTCCTTTTCTTTACTGCCGGGCAAAATAAATGAATGCAAAAATGGAATGAAATAACCCTTTTCCATCATAGCGGCCGTCTCATAAAGCGCTCAGCTTGCAAACTAGCATTCGGAGATGAGGTAGCCGCTCAATGCTTGCCTTGAACTGAACGTTCTACGGTCCAGTGTGACACAGACATCCTTGCTGCTTTCTGCTCAAACCTGTGATGCGGGCTCTTTCATCACATGACAGTGGGAGAATGAACAGGAAGAGATCGATGCGTTCGATCCGCGTGCTGCTATGCTGCCATGCCTCAATGCTCCTTGCAGCTAGCACCGTATGCGACCCCTGGCTTTGACACACAGAATTTTGTCGTGATAATAATGTGTCCATTTATTTATTCACTCTGCATGGACGAGTTGTCACAAGGCCCGGATAATCTAAAGATATTTGAATGGAACCATCAAGTCTTTGGGGATTTGGTCTCAGCAAATCTGGGGGCAGAGTCGGCTTGGGACACGGCTCGGTCCGACTGGCCGGTACAGCAGCAGAAGCTCCCTGTGCCATGCGTCCCACAGGCCGCGCCCTATCATCTAGCAGTTTGTACCCGCGGCCTTCCCTCGGGGGTGTTCTGCAATGCAGGAGAACCCTGAGGATTTTGCAATAACGAAAATGCATTTTTTACGTTGGAGGAGGGCTTTGTTCTGATGATTACTCTGTGGCTCATAGGAAAGTGTGTGCCACAGGGTGTGTTGCGATAGAAGGCCGTACAGCGGGCATGGATGTCACTGCCAGATGCACTGCTGATTCTCTGCCTAACTGGGTTTGATCCTGCAAGCTTTTGATCGCGAGTGTGGGTCCATCACAAACACAGTGCCTGCAGCCTGACACGCCGCACTTGTAACAGCCTCCGTCCGTCTGCGAAACGCACAGAAACACGACAGCGTGAAATGGGGAAGTTATGCGGCGTTGGCTTCCCTGTAAATTCTGCTGATTGGTTCCGCAGCCCCTGCGGCGGGCGGTGAGGGCGACGCGGCGGACGTTCGGACTCGTGTCCGGGTTTCTTTGGTCAGCCTTGGATGGATCAAGCAAAGTGGAGCCTCCTGCAGTGATTTTGGCACTACGGTGCCCGCACAGGGCATAACTAGTGAGTTCTCACACCATCTAACACACACAGCTTTAGCAGGGTCCAACGCGTACTACCTCATTACACTGGTACGTGTGCCAGGCCTCTGTCTCCTGAGAGAATCTCACTCAGACTCCTTTGCTCGGTGCACTGCCCGCAGACACCGCGCTCTTCTGCCTGCGATTGGACCAGGCCGGTTTCCCCAATCCCTTTTTTTGGGTTGAGTCCAGTTCTTGTCATTCTGCTCGTTTTCTAGGCCACAGGAAAAGGAAATCTGTACTGACGTGTATAAACATCAAATCTTTCTTTTTTCTTAATTTCTGCCCGTTGCTTTTTTTTTTTTGTTGTTAATCACTTTTCATGGACTCATTTAAATATTGAGATTTCTTTAATCATCAAAGGCAGTGAGCCTAATGCATATTCATATCCAGTTTCCCCCAATCTTATGGGTTTTTTTTTTGTCTCACTCTGAAGCAAAGCGCTCATTATCACTGGTCTTACTTGCTGACGCTGTGCCATTATAAAGTAACTGTTTACTTTTTTGTGTGTTTTCTCGATTTTAACGTAACTTAATAAACGTTATCTGTGCTCTGTGGGTGAAAGCAAGGCAGGGGGAAAAGAGAGAAATAGAGGGAGAGAGAGAGGGATATGGAGCGACTTTTCCGGCTGGTGCTGAATATTTGTCAAGAGGCTGCAGGGAAGGTCCAGCAGCATAACGACTTTGTAATCACATCTGCATATGAAGCTGCACTAATTACTCCAACTCACATTTTATGCATCTGCACGCAGCCATTTTATGTGACCTGGAAGAAAAGATGTCCATTGCAATAGAGGTGATTTGCAGTGTTTTTCTTTCTGCTTTTGTTTGTAGTTGCATTGGTGCTGAAGGTGTTAGGGACTGCAAAGGGTGTTAGATGACTGGATTCGGGTTCTGTATGGGGAATCACATGGTGTGTGCGTGTGCGTGTGTGTGTATTACAGGCTTTTCATTTCAATGATCCTTCTCAGCTTCCTTCTGTGGGCCGGACAGCTTCAGACTCTGTCCTGCTTCACTGATCATGACCCTGCCTGGTATAGTTCAATTGAAGAGCAGAGGAACTATATGAGATTTAGCGGGAACTGTCTGAAATCTGGGAATCTGTTCATTCTTCCAAATTCTTTTCTTTCCCGTTCCTTCGCTTATACCCGTGGAAACGTGGCTGCCGACATGCCTCATCTAACAAGCGTGTTGGTTTTTATATGGTCTGAATTCTGCAAATGAATTAAAGAGGCCGGCCCTTGCAGACGGGATGTATGCCCAGGCTCCCAGCGCTGCTGATGGGGACATGTCTGCCTCTCGGGTGTAGAGTTACACGCTCCCAGCCCCGGCGAACCGCGATCCAGACACAGACGTGGGAGACGAGGCCTCACACGTGTTCTGCAGAACGATGGCTGTTTTTTTTTTTTTTTTTTTTTTGCAGGCAGAGATCCTCTGCAGTGGATTACCTCGGCGAGTCCTGGCGCTTTGATCAGCGGCCTTTGCTCCGCGTCGGGGCAGCGGAGCGCCCGTACTTTAACGTTAATGTTTCGGTTATGTTGCCGGGGGATGGGGGGGAGGGGGCTTTCTGTACTGATTTGCAATTAAGCCCATACCTCTTTAAAAAGACAGCTTTTCATTTGAAAGCCCTTGAAGTTTATGCAGTAACTGGAGGAATTTCGGCCCCTCACTTGTGGTTTTGGCAGACATTTCACGTGAGCACGTGTGCGCGTGTGTGTGTGCGCGTGTGTGTGTGCGGGGTTGTGTGGGCGTGTTTGTGTGCACATGCAGCGGTGGTCTTCCCGCCGCTTAAACTAACATTAGAAACGCGGAGGAGCTGGGACGGGTTCCAGAAAAACGGAGGCGTCAAGAGCTCGCACACGAGCACACATACACACACACGGAGCCAGGCGCCGCACACGCTGAAAGACGTGACTCGAGATACCGGTGCAATTGAAAGGTATGCTGGAGCCCAGCACCACAGTAATTGTGCCGACATCTGCATTAAAACCGTTTTGAAATAGTATGGAGAGAACTTAGTTCAAAACGTGATCGTGCTCTCATAGTGAAACAGGGGATCTGGCAGAACTGGGAAATCGCTGTCCAGTGGAATGGCTCTGCCTTGATTTTTATAAACACACATCCCAGGAAAAATTCAGTGGCTGACTTGAACTGTTTAAGCTGGTCGGTTTATTATTTCAGTTTGTAGAAAGTTTCTAGGCACCTGAAATTGTATATATTCTGATAAAACTGTGGCCCCTGCCAAGTGACCACTACTGAAGTATTTTTCAGATAATTCAGTTATGTTTTATTAATATCCATCCATTCATCCATCCATCTTCAAACCCTTCATTTAGGACAGACTCACAGTGAGCCAGGAGCCTATTCTAGGCATCACAGGGCACAAGGCAGGGGACACCCTGGATGGGATGCCAGTCCATTGTATGTAAATTTATATATGTACAGGTAAATGTTTGTTTTGTTTATTTAGTGGTACTGTGCTGACTAGTAGAATGGGATTTAGGGAAAGTTGGACATCCCAGAATAATGTATCCTATGTCACCAACATGGGCTTAGTTACAGTCATGTGGTCAGGCTGCCCCCAGATAGATAGACGGTCCTAGACAGATAGCTAGATAGATAGATACTTTATTAATGACCAAAGGGGAATTCGGGATTCCGAATTTGGGATCCCTAGTGCTAGGTATCATGTTGCAGCTCCATATTCAACGTTCTGCTTGTTATTTTACCTTCGCCTGCACTTAAGTAAGGAAAAGCATGGCTTGTAAGTGACCTTGGGCACCACGCACATGCCGAAAACCCCATTTCCTCTAAGCGGCCCGCTTTCACTGCTGGAAACCGTGTCACGAAGTTTCATAGCACGGAAGATTTTTTTAATGGTGCTTTCGCAAAAAAACAAGCCTGGTTATGGGAGCACTTTCACCTGGGCATTTTCCGTGTCATTGTAGGCGGGTCCCATGTCTGCCACAGAGTAATCGCTGAGCCAACGCCTTTTGCTGGGAGACTCAGGTTCCACACCCTGGGAGGTCACGCTCACCTGCCTGCAGCACAGGCCGTGGCCGCCGTGTGTAAACGAGCGATTAAAAACAAAAAGGTGCAGGACTCCAGGAAGAGGGTGGGGTGTCATTGTGTGAAGCAGGGGGGTGAACAGGAATGTGGTTTTTTCCTGGGCACATTTAGAAACCGCTGCCAGAGGTGTGTTCCCTGCTTTCAGTCCGACCGGACAGCCATGGGATGTGGGTCCTCATTGGTCATCAGCAGGGAGTTAAAGGATCCCATATGCCGGCATCAAACCGTCCGCATGCCAGTTAATGGTAGTCACATGGCACCCAATTTGATATTTTTCTACCACAACGGGGACAACCTCGCCACTAATTTGGACTGCAAAGGCTACAGCAGTTTTTAGCGACACTGAAATTTCTTTTTCCCTGATTAATTATCCCAGAAGGTACATGGCGCACGCAATGTCTGTCTGACTCTGCCACGGGTCTATGGGTCGGGGTAGCTTTGGTTTCCAGAGACCGAGCCGTGCAGTTAATGCTTGAAGAGAAAACTGAAAACCGTTACTGTTTAGATGAGGTCCCTTACCGCGCGGCCTGGTCAGGAGCCCAGTCACATACGCGGTGGTGGCCTTCGGTTTGCCTTGCACCGATCACGGGGGAAGTACGCCTTGTTGGAATGGGGCATCGAGGCGAGTTGTATGCAAGAGTCCTGAAGCTTGTGATGACCTCTGGTCCTTACTGTGTTGAGGAGATTTTCTGCTCAGCCCTGGTTCTGCTCCGGGCCACCTGGCTTTCAGCCTTCTGCTGGTTCTGACTGGACCAGACAGCTCTGTGCTGAACACGGGGGGGGGGGGGGGATTTGTCCCCTCTCTCATCCTTTACGTACAGTCTGTTTGGCGAATAGCATCCTTTGGCCCAGAGCATATCTGGAGGGGTTTGGGGGCGGCCCGTCACTATTTAGGGAGATGAATCATCACAGGACAAAAGCAGAGCACCGTCTCCCCCAGCTAGCGGGGCAGATTAGTGAATGGGGACAGGCTAACATGAAACCTGAACCTCAGCTACAAAAGAGTGGGGGGCTCAGCCCACCACTGGCGAGGGAGCTGTGAATGTGGCTGGGCTTGTTCAGACGGACCGCCACCCGCACTCCTGTAGGTGGCGAAACATGAGAGCCCTGCCTCCTTCACCCTTTCATCGAAGGATTTTACACTCGCTGGCTTCTTAAAGGTGGCCCAGAGAGCCGCCGGGGCCCCCAACCTCCTCCGAGTGATGTTCTTAAGAGCCTGTCCTGAAACACTGCTATCTGTCACCCCCCTCGCTTTTTTCTGCTTTAAAAATAACCACCACGTGACCAGAACTGGCCAGCCAGCCCACGCGAGTACGACCGCCTGGAGTTTCCGAGCTCACCAACATGCTCTGCAGGGATGTGAAGGTTCTGGCTTTGCTAAACAGGTGGATGCCGGGGGGTTTAATGCTTCTAAGAAAAACAGGCCGCTGATTATGGCCCCCTGGAGATAACTCCGGGGCAGTTTGCTCATCTGCATCGTCTGTCGTTTGGATTTCCATGGCATACCGTGCACCTTTGTGCTGTCTATGTCCCCTCACAGGAGGCTCGTCCCTGTTGGTGGGTGGACTGAAAAGTAAACTGTTAGGAAGACCATTGATCCCACAGCAATGCGGTGTCTAAACCAGCCAGACCTCTGTTGTTCTGCTGTTGCGGACACCTCTGTTCCATTTCATGTGGCGGTGGCTCGTTGCAAGCTGCGGTGATGTGGCAACGTCCCATCGGCCGTCCTAACTACACAGGACGGGGGGCCCCCACCAAGAGCGAACTTTAAATTGCAAACGTGTCACCATTTGGATGGCTCACGGGTGACCGCAAGGGAAACATGGAGCCTAATCCGACTAAATTGCAGATCTGTCTTCGGCGGTGGGGGGGCATGAGAGGAGAGCCTTGTTATTTTAAGCTGGCACTGCGGTCGTCTTAACACACAGGCGATAAAAAACACCTGGCATTAGGTGATAGATAAAAGACATACCTTGCAGGTGATTGTAGGGCTGGGAGCTCCTCTGCCGTCACACCCCCCCCCCGTAATTATACGAGTTTCCGTTTAGCTCTGGATGCATTGGCCCGCGAGACCACACACACACACATACGCACGCGCACTTTCTCGCATGCTTGGCCAGGCCTGAGGGTGTTGTGCCTTAACACTCTTCTGGTTTGTGCTCCTCCGAGTTCTGGGGCATGCCCTCCAGGTTCCACTTATGCCCCGTGTGCCCCCGGGATGCAGAATTGCCTTGTGAAAGGATGCAGAAGGGTCCTCAAAGGATTGGCTCCCATAGTATTGGTGTAACCTGTGTGACGTTGACCCCTCTAGTCAAAGCCAGATACGGGGACCTTTAAGTTCGCGTTCCACACATTTGGCTGCCCCACCGCTCCTTAATGCGTGCTGACTTATGGCTTTGTGTGATTAATGTTTCGGTTAATGGCTACTGTTGACCCGTGATTTGCTACGGGTGAGATGAGGGTATGAAAAAAAAACACATTAAATCAGTCACGGTATAGCCGGCAACTGGAGATAGTGAGCCAGAGCTCAGCCCTGTCCTCTGGTCCCAGATCAGCGTATCTCTCTCGGTCGGTTACATACAAGCCGGGGGATGTCCTCCTCACGCTCACTCCGAGAGTCCCCAGCCGATGGGAGGGAGACTGCGTCACTCCACCCCGCATGACCCTTATAGCCCACGGGTGACAGTGGGGTGGTTTCAACAATGATGCAGATGTATGATTTGAGGCATGTCGAGCAGATCGGATCTGTGTCAAAATGGAAACTGTCCAGAGTTCAACCTGGTCCAGTTATCCAGCAGTGCCTAAAGATATCCAGTGCAAAGCAGAAAGCCATCGGTTACGATTCCTGTTATTTAAGTGCGGCACCTACAGCCGTCCTAGATACGATATGATGCAGAAGTCTTTTCTCTGCGTCCCGGCTGCTCCTGCAGGCGTGCCAAACGCCGGGCCCTTTTGTAGCTATGTTCAGATGTGGAAAGGGGGGGTGGGGGGGTGGGTGCTTGGCACAGCTGAGTCTCGTTAGGGTGTACGCAGCGCCGACGCACGTGTCATTAATTCCCATGGATCCCTGCTCTCAGGCTCCAGCCGGCCCTCTCCGAGAGACCTTGAGGAACGTCTCTGAACACCACAGGAGCCTTGCTTAGAGATGTGCACAAGGCCTCATGGGTAATGGCAGAGGCATATGCCTTCAGTCTAAATGCAAATGAATAGAGCGAGAGAGAAAGAAAGGAACATCAACAGATAGGAGGAGTATAATTTAGGTCTCCTGTGTTATGAAGGGGTGAGAATTATTAATCTGGTTGCTTAGCAGATGGTTTCATCCATGAGTGACTGACGCAGCTGACAGTTTCGCATGGTTTTTACTCATTAATACAGATGGACATACACTTCAGGGTGGGGTTATGACATGGGGTCTTCCACCGGCTCTGCGCAGCAGTTTTTTGAGTGCACATCCTGTCCCTTTTGCTACCTGCTGCTCTGGGACCACAGGCACTCTCACGTTGGCCCCTTTTTAGTGTCTCCACAGCCCCATCATCTAATTTCAGGTGTGGCTAGGGGACGCGAGGGCCCGCCAAGGCTCAGAGCGCAGAGGGAGATAGGGAGTTGAGTTACTGTGACGACTGAGGTCCAGCCCTTTCGTCCCCAGAAGCAGTGCCAGCGATCATAGCTCATCCTGACAAAGTGATTCTTCCAGTGATTTTTCATGTCCCCCCCCCACCTCCATTAGGCAGCTCCTAGCCCCCACATATTTGGCCTGACAGAAAGCTGGCACGAGCATAGAGGATGGGGGTTGGGCAGCTGTCACATCCCTTACAGCGTCACCACCATCCTGGTGCTGATCCAGTTCCTCCAGTGACCTACACCAGAAGTGTGACGCCAGGATGAGGGCGACACCTCCCTCGTTCCGTTCCTACGGCACCAAGGTATTTGAGCTACCTGAGATTTACAACCTGTTTTTCTGTCGGGGTGACGGGTGAATTTTGCTTAACAGGACGGAAGCGCCAACGCGCAGGAAGTGACGTAACCCTGCCTGTGCAGTGTGGGCATGCAGCTCTCCCCCCACCCCCTTGCCCGCCCAGTACTGGCCCCCACCCGCCCAGGGAATACCGACGCCATCTCTTTAAAGGCACAACTGTGGCCTGCTGTATTTTGAAGTGCCCCCTCCACCCCATCTTATTTCTCGCAAAAGAAAACAGATTGGAGTGGTTATGGGAACGGGGCTGGTTCCAGTTAAGATGGAGCCAGTCGTGCTGTGTGGACGCCATACCCCCCACCGGTGCCACACTCCGGACTGGTTTGCCCCCCCCGACGTGATTTTTCCAGAGCTGCCTTCAGGAGCCGTTTTTTTTAAAGCTGTCAGATATTTTCCCTCTCCTTTTGTCGACTTGGAGGTTAAGCTGAACTACCCGCCATAATCTCACTGTGCGGCGTGGTCAGACCAGCCGGAACGCGTCCCCCCATATTAATTATGGCTGTTTATTCTGCTGCGGCTGCAGGGAGTCGTGTTAGTGTTATGATCGTCACCCTGTCAGAAATGCCAGCGGGGCCTCGCTGTCCCCTCCCCCCGCACTCTCCAGAAGCTTTTGGTTCTCCCTAAACCCTCTGTAGCTGGCCTGCCTTGTCACTCTGCATCTTGCCGGAGAGCCTTAAATCTTCACAGCCCGTCCCGCAGAACTCCCAAATCCGCTTTCCGGGGCTTACCGCATACGTACGTGGCTGACAGAGCGCTCACCCCACCACGCTAAGCTGCCTCTCGGGCTTTCCCGCACAGTGAAGAGGTGCCGGGGGTTGGGGGGGTTCAGCTCAAGCCAGTCAGAGAGGTGGATGGACCAGGATGCAAACGAGCATGATAATTAGGGGGGGGCTGACAGCTATGGCTGCCTACGTTTTACGGGGCCTCGTTAAAAGCAGGGGCCATGCTCCCCCCGGCCTTCTCTCTGTGGCCTCCCCTGCCCCACGAGAGATGGGGCTGTTTGGACGTGTTTGGCTCGTCCTCGTCCCTGCAGGGAGTCCCTTATAAGGCCTGCCAGAACAGCCCGCCGACCCACCGAGCACCGTGACCCCCCGTCTGGTTTGGAGCAGCGCCCTGGGGCCTCCTGGACAAATTCCACGGTGCTGCTGCCAGCTGTTTTATCCACACTTCATCCCCCACCTCCACCATCTCGCCCTCTCATTCCTCCACCCGCTCAGAAATGATCACAGAGACGTAGACTTCCCGAAAGTGATAAGAGTAGGTGGCTGACTAGCTTCGCTTTCTTATTCTTATTCCCCTGCGTTTCCGGGACAACGGTGGCCTTCTGGTCCTGAAGAAGGTGACATCAGTGCCACCTGCCACGCAGGCTCCCGCCACCTCCGAACGTATCCGCTGCCGCTCTTTCGGCCTGTGGGGCTACGGCTCACATGGATGAAAATGCCCCAAACCTCACTCCGCCAGCTGTGGCGCTGTGGGATTGCTTGCTGGGCAGGGGGTGGACGGGGTTGATGAAAGAGGTTATGTGGCTCGTCGTTAGAGGATGAGGTCTTACAGGTGGAGTCATGTCTCTCATGGTAAATGTAGAATTTTAACGCGAGTCTCTTTTGAATAGTGTCAACCACAGTGGTTTTGATATGACTCAGAATTAACGTGCATGGCTGTTACTGGTACCTGTTACAGGATTTATATGAAATATGTACATGTATTAGGCAGAGTGTGCAACTCATATATACTTGAGAGACACTGGTGTATACACATCACATGGTTATTGTATTTGTGCGTCATAACTGAACATTAGAAGGCATCTTGGACAGGCTGTAGTCTTCCCTGAGGTCACCTTCGTCCAGCCCCCTTAAACGACGTATGTGCATCTCACTCCCTTTTGTTTCCTAGATGGTCCGATTAGCTCCTGTAGACACGTGCTGCCGAGGGGCTGTCCTGGGTGCTTCCTGCCTTTTGCCTCACGCTTCCTGTGACAGTCTGCGATTTACCCTGATCGTAGCTGGACAGGAAGTGGCTGAATGTGGAAAACAGTAGGTGTGATTCCAGCACAGCGTTGTGGAATCTTATTACAGAGCAGAAACTCCTGTCTGGAGCTTCATTTTTCACATGAAGTCAGCAGGTAGCAGTTCTAAATGTGGATCCCATAACCTTTTAAGGAGCTCCAGTTCCTAAACTGCTTTCCCACCTGCTGACATCTAAACCACCCATAATTACGTCCTGTTAGATCACACTCCCCCCATACCTCTTTTTATCCTGTAATGTTTGTTTTCAAAAGTCTGAGTGTTACTTCTGTGCAGATTCAATAAGTGGACCTTGGGCCATCATCACAGGAGACAGTGAGGCACGTAAGAACCCGAGTTCACGCTACAAACGAGCTCGTCGCCACAAACGAGTGTGTCAGGGCCGTTAGTGCGTGTGTGCACGAGAGAAAAACTCATGGCGCGGAGGGAGCGTCTCAGACAGATGGAAAAGATTACTGTGGGACCCTGGGGGAAGACACCAGTGGAATCCATTCAGCTGATGCTGAGTAGGTCCTGGGGGAGGATTGGCAAGGTGTGAAAGGGTAGCCCCCCCCCGCCGGCGGGGTGGACCAAAGCACGGGGAGACCTTCTTATATCCCTCCTAATTTCTCAAATTTACACGCATCCCTAGTGAAGCTTGGGACTTGGAGAGCCCACTAAAGTAGCTAGCACATTTCTGGTCCTTGAACGGCTTTTGCGCAGCTTCTGTAAAAAAATAAACAAATAAATAAATAAAAAGCATGACACATTTTATAAACACCGAGCTGGGAGAGCACAGGTGGTCCCTCGGTCCCTAAAAGGAGCAGCAGGTGTGTTTCATGACTAACGGCAGGATGCTGCCAGCCGTCTCGCACGGGTTTGTTGTGGCCATTTGCACCTTGACACAAAGGCCATCTGAGCTTCTGGGGAAAAGACCATCAGATAAGCGAGCGAAGCGAGTCGAACGCGCCACGCTTTCCCACCCCTGCCCTTCCGCCCCTGTCACATTTCCGCGGCGTGCTTGAGTAAAGTTTCTCTTTTGCTTCTGAATGACGTAGCTGCAGCTCTTGCAGAGTCCCGTTAGCCTTCGAACCCGCGTTAACTCCGCTCTGAAACGAAGGTGCACAAAACCTGTGCAGTGGATCCAGCTTCATACACACGCTGCTTTCTGTTCACTTTACGTTGAAAATATTACCTTCTGACGTACCATTAAGGTGTCTTTCGAGAAAAAAAAAAAAAACATTCCTAGGAAGGTTGTCACCAATCGTATCCAACAACTTGGCATTCCTTGCCATGATAGGCATTTTTTCGTTCATTCCAAAGACTTTGTTTAAGAAGGTATTTAAAGACAGCTTCTTTTTTATTCAGAAAGTCAAGCTAATTAAGAGGGAGCATGGAATTTAAAATCATGTACATATGTACAGGACATACATTTAACAGTGAAAGGATCTCATGATGATGGTGTATTCAGTTACTGTTACCCATGATGTCCAAGGATGACGTGGTGTGTAATGGCGGGGGCACCGTGTGCATGCTGCCACTATGTTTCTTTTCAAAGTAAAGGCGATTTGCTCCCTTTCGAAAGCAGAACAGTTGTTAGCAACAACGAACAACAGAAGCAATTTGTTAAATGTGTTGTCGGGCTGAAGGTAATTTGCTTTAAATGTGTTGTGCATGGCGTGTGTACGTTCACCCCTTTACGTTGATTATGGCTTCGTCTCTTCTTGGTACTTGTGTTTGCGTTCTTTTTATTATAACACAATTTTAGAGATTTAAATCCTTTGAAGCGGCTAAGTCGTCATTTAAATCATATTAAAATAAGAACATTTTACTGACTGGCATGGTTGTTTTTGAGTAATATAATGGCACACAGAAAACAAACACATAGTTCAGATGAAGGCTTTTTGTTTGGGCATCCAGCCGCCCGGTGATTAAGGGGTGGGACTTGGACAGGATCTGCTGTTTTACCCTTAAGTGATGTTGTTGACCCAAATCGTTCAAGGTGTAAATAGGCAGCTGAGCTAATGGGCAGGCTGTAAGATGGCACAGTAACACGACATTAAAGTGTCTGCTGGGCAATTAAAACAAATAAATAACTAATGATGATCTCCCCTGTTTTGTGTGGAGCTGGGGGGGGGGGGTCAAGAGCAGATGGTGCTTGGTGGGGCACCTTGGCCTGGCCTGTCTTGTCTCAGGGATCTGACAGTATTTCTGACAGGCTGTAGAACACACTTCACCCCCCACTCCTCAGCACAGCGAATCTTCCATGAGCTCCCGTTGCTCTCTGACGTCCATGTCTGTGAGGTTGCTGTAGGCGTGGCCTAAAGTTATTGCAGGGAGGATTCGCGGGCAGCAAAGCAGCGGGGGCCAGTCCTCATATGAACACACCTACCCACTCGCTACGTTACAGCTTTCCTGGGCTGCACGGGCGCCCGTGTCCCGGCGTGTGTCCTCTGACCGCCTCCCCTGGCTTTCCGTTCCGGCCACGCTGTGCCCCGCGAGCCCATTTGCATGCTATCTCCGCTTGCGATCCGCTATGATAGTCATGAGTGGGACATTAGCCATGCAAGGTGAGGGACCAGACACTTGGGGGGCCTCCAGATCACAGGCATGGTAATGAGGCCCGGCTTAACAGCGCGAGAAATGTCAGGGACACCTTCGGCAGAGGGGGGAGAGGTACCCCGGGTCCCAGCTCGTGGGCCTTTGTTCAAAATGCAAATTAGCTGTCAGGGACGTAGACTCGGCCGAACGCACGCCATTCTTACCCAAGAGCCAGGAGGCAGCCAGCTGGCGCTGATCGTGGCGGACGCTGCCAGCCCAGGTCCCTCAGACCCGGTGCCCGAGACCCAGCTCACACTACTTGTCTGTAGAACCACAGGAGTTGACCTCCTAATTTGTTAAAATAATAGCTTAAAATAGCTGGTATTAAAATTGATTGTTAATTTTATAGGGTAGTGAATGGAACAGATTGAGGCGATTCTGAGCAGGACTTGTCTGCTTTTTTGTTCGCCTTCTTATTCATTTCTGTAGGTGCTTCACTCTTTATGGTGTGTATGAAACGTGACGTGAACTGAATGGATGAATTATGCTCATGAAAGCCCTACTAGTAGGCATTTTCCGATCGACATTTTAAAGGTAACAGGACCATCTCAAAATCTCTGAGAGTTGGGGTTAAAAAGGAGGCTAAAGACCTTGTTGAACGTGCTGAAAGATTTGTGTCCCTCTGAGCGCCCCGTAAATAATACAGCCCCACTGGAAGACGGACAGGGAATCGATGCGGCCTTTCCTTCCCTGGAGCGTGTCCCCAGCTGTCGCTATCGATATATATTTTTGCCGGATTCGAGAAGCGGGGAGAAGAAGACGGAAGAATGGCATGTAGCAAACCGCAGAAACGCGGGTTGATGGGAAGGCAGATCTAATCCTGCTCTTAATCGTTTAAGCACCGCAGTGTGAGAAATTCAGGCAGTTCAAAGGAGATGGGTCTGCCTAAAAGGAGGAAGGTTTTAACAGTTTGCAAAACTCCAAGGTTATCTGACTAAGCCCTAGTTAGCAGGATGTCCAGTTTGAAGAGGGATTTTTCCTTCCTTTGTGCACCCCCCCGGCCCATCAAAAAGAACCCGCAAAAGCTCACGCCTGCCTGTCGTATAAAGTGTTGGAGCAGTATGAAAATAGTAAGAATGTACAAAAGGAAAATGAGTAGCGTGGTTATAGCTGTGAATGACAGTGCATGATGAGCGCAAACACAATACTGCTACCTCATAATCAAATGGTAATATGTTGTATACCCAGTGGGATAATTCATGTACAACCTCAGAATAAAGCAGAAATACCCTCAGAGTAGAATCTGCTGAAGTTAGTGATACTGGGATGGAGCTTTATTTTAGCATTTGTTACTGTAAGCATTTCAGTTTGTATCTCAGTAAGTGTGTGTCTGGGACACTTATTCCTTACTCTTGCCCGCAGCTAAGAGTATCAAGTCTGTGTGTGTGTGTGTGTGTGTGTGTGTGTGTGTGTGTGAGACACTTATTACTGACTGTGTGCATGTAGCTAAGAGTATCAAGTCTGTGTGTGTGTGTGTGTGTGTGTGTGGGACACTTATTACTGACTGTGTGCATGTAGCTAAGAGTATCAAGTCTGTGT
>JAACJT020000033.1:10588343-10611048 GCA_009936485.2 Gymnarchus niloticus
GTAATATGATGTTTGGGAGCGGGACCCGGGACTCGGGGTGGGCTTTGGGGCGGGGGGAGAGGGTGGGATGGGGTGGGGGGTGAGCGGGTTTGTTTTGCATACAGTGTGTGATGTCGCTGTTCTCAGGGCAGAGTCGGCCCACATCGACTCCCGATAGTAAACAATGCATACGGACTTCACCCCAATGCTTCTCTTCTCTTTATTTGGGTGGTAGCACAACCCGCCGCTCTTAGAGCGTGTTTTCGCCCAAGGGAGACATCCTGTTAGATGGGGAGGGCCACCGATGCTGTAAAATGCCACAACAAGGCTCCATTAGCAGGTTCCCCATCCAGCCAGCTAGCTAGCTGGTCTACACTCATTGCCATCTGACTCATAAGAGCACCGGAGGTGACTGGTGAAGAAGCCGCAGCTTCACCCTGCTCCACTCCATCGATCGGTCTGATCTGGTGTCATACATGGAGCGCAACCACAGACGAGTAACCGTCGGCGTAATATGAAGGGGTATTTGGTCTCCCAAAATCACACCAGGGTATTGGACACATTATAGAAGTAACCCTAACCTGGATACGGGAGAAAATGGTTTTTTTAAGCAAATATACACAATTAATAATGCTATTACTAATAATAATGGTGACTGTCATTGTTACCGTAAGGTGCGTTAACTTCTATGTAATGCTTTCTTGGAGATGCTCTTCCTCTTGGAGCCGTGGAAGCTGAATAACTGAACTCAGACTGAAAGAGTGCAAGCAGCTCCGTTGAATGTTAATGCTCTACCTCTCTCATCACAAGCCTTAATAGGTAAAGGTGTTTCGGCACGTTAACATTTTCGGTGAAAATGGCAGTTTCACTTAAAGGGGTGGATGTATGAGTAGTAACATGTCAAGAGGCAGGCAGACGGACAGGTGGAGCACTCTGAAAAGTACTGCGACCCGTTAGAGCAGGAGCTCTGGTAGAACCACGTGGAACCCGACTTTTCTCTGTTTCGCTTAGTGGGCTTACACACGAATAGGTCACGCTACTACAAACCAGCATTCCGCTCTCTGGCTATGGAGTTAAGAGAATGCTAATTATTGCTTTTATATACCATGGATCCTTTTTTCCTTTCAGCTAATTCTTAAAATATTTTCCACTTCAAATATCATTCAGCAAAAAAGTATTTAATTTTTTGTTTTGAGTGGAATCTCAGAATTGACCTTAACAATTACCAGTGAATTTGTTCAAGTACTTGGTCTGAGAAAAGCTGTATGTTTTTATGACAAATAAGCAAATATATAAACGGATACACTTAAAGGGGGCACGGTCACTCAACTCTGCATTGTGGGTTTCCACCAGCAATCCAAAGACATGCAATTTAAGCTGATTGGTGTTTTAAAGTGCCTGAAGTGTGTGAGTTTGTGAATGATTCCATCTGGGGGTCCCACCAGCCTTGTGCCCTATACTGACTGGGAATGGGTCCAGGCCACCCGTAACCCCACATAGGATAAGCGGCATGGAAAGAGGATGGATGAATTGATGAAAGGATGGATGTACTTCTTGAATTAAGTCTGGAGTACTGGATTCTATATATCCCATTATATAGCTGGCTATTGCTAAATATATATAAATTAACTGATACGAATTTAGGGTGACCAATATATCTGCATAACACATCCAGAGTTCTGGGTTCTATTGCTTTTCTTTGTGTGTAGCGTTCTTGTTCTACCCTTATTTTCCTTTGGCTACTCTCCTTTCAAACTAAGGCCTGGAAATATACAGGTTAAGTATTACCTCAAAATAGCCCAGGGTCCAATGCCCTATGCCTAGTTTTTCCTGGAATGGTCTCCAGTCTGCTTGTGACTCTGTAATGGATCAGCAGTTGTTGAAAAGGATAGATGGTTGATAAGGCACTCAATTCAATTGATTCATTGGCACCTGCCTTGTCTCAGTCCAAACAATATGCTAAAAGGTATCAGCGGCTTCAAAGCCCAGACAGACAGAATGGCTGGGGTGGCTCACGAAGCAACATAGAACACTGCCAGAGAGCTTGGATATAGCATGAGGGTCAAAAGAGGCTCAACAAGAACCCTACCCAAGACACTTACTTATATACTATAGGGAGAGAACACAGGTGGAACACATGAAGGCAATCAGGGCATGATCATTGCCAATTAGGAAACACAACAGGCACACGTGATGGATACACACAAAACCATGGTCAGGACTCAGAGGATTGGGAGTGCTGGAACCCTGGAGCTGTTGTTACAATAAATTAACTATATAATTTGTAAACTTTAGAAAATGTAACCTGAAGAATAGATGCCACTCATTCGCACCTAACAAAGAAATACAATTCTATTTCATTGCAAGTGTGCATGTCTACAGCTGCCCACAGAGTATGTCTGGCAGCATTACTTGGCTCGGCCGCAGGTGGTCTATGGGTGCCACTTCAAAATAACTCTAAAGTAAAAATAACCGTAAAGACAGATTTCAATTTTGGAAAATGGAGTTTGCAGCGTGTTTGAGAATGGGCTGACCTTAGAGTCTATACTTATGTCACTGATACAGCAAAGACAACAGAGAGAGCTGGGTCTGGCTGGCACTATAAAACATGATTAATCAGATCTTACACTCAGCTAACAATCAGGTCAAATAAAGTATTAACCAACTGTAAAAAATCAAGTATTAAGTTAGATGCAATTCTTTATAAAAAGTTTTTTTATGAAGTTTATAATTTAAGACAACACGATTGAGCATACCTGGCCTGAAAGTGAATATTAACCAGCTTTCTTTAAATAGCAATCATTTTAAAAAAACATTCCAAACCCACCTTTAAACTGTGCTTTCCACATCTTACAGGCAAATACCCAGAAAACACATTACCCCTAATGTGGCCGTATACTCTCATTATGAGGATCCAGTTTAAGACACTTCAACTTACAGTATGGTGCAAAGGTCTAAGTCAGTCTAAGAACATGTTTAAGACCATTTATCTGAGCAGCAGCCACATATTTGCTCAGAAAAAAAGGCAATTTAACATTACAATATAGACAAATAAACAGTAACACAGAAAGAAGCAAAGGTGATTTCTTCTGTTCTCCAAAATAGTACTGATATCCAGCTGAATGGCCAAGACAACGTAACTTCCCAAACCTCTCTTTGAAAGCACACCAGCCGATCCATGTATTTTTTTTTTATTTTCACCTCTTGGCCACATATTTAAGTAATTAATTCACGTTATGAGGTATTAATTAGCCAAATAAGGTGCACTCCTGGTTGATCTCCACAAGGACATGAGTATGTTGGATGGTGAAGGTAAATTCTGGGGTGACATGAAGAGATATTCTGGAAAACGTAAGCTGACACTTTGACGAACTTACAGTTGTAGTTTTATGGCAAGATGAACATGACTTCAACTTTGCTGTCTGTCTAGGACTTTTGCACAGTACTGTACACTAGCCTGGGTGGCACCAGTACACAAGGGATCCTGAGTTTGGTTGACCTCTTTACTACTTTGGGAGTTGAAAATCAGAGCAGCCAGTTCTAATGGCAAAACAAACACATTGATTTGTAATAAATGTCCTCGTGTTCCACCTAGAAAGCACGAGTCATCCTGACGGAGATAAGATGTCCTGAATTAGGACAGCTGTGGCCCAAGAGATTAAGCAAGCTTTCTCAGTAAAGACACATTTCTTGCTGTTTATTTATTTATAGTTGTTTTTATGAGGCCTTTATTGGTTATCTTTCCAATTCCTGTGCTTTGCTTCCTGTTTACACATTTGTTATCCATATAAATTACTATTTGTCAGGTCTGTTAATGAACATTTAGCAAATTAAATTAGACGGAAATTAATTAATACTAATACTAATAGAAAAGGTGTCATATACTGTATGCTGTTTACAGACAAAATAAACAAGAATATATTTTTTTGCATCTTTGGTACACATGACAAATTATTTTTTTATAAAAACGAGAATATTCCAAATAATATTTTTCTAAAAGGAATTCACTTTTCATTCAGTACAAACTTTATTCAATAATATGGCTTTGACTGTTCTTGTGGCTTATTTTTCTGACCAGCTATCAACATCTGGCGAGCCCTCAGAGCTGGCGAGTGTAAGCGAGCAGTAAAACGATGTAGACTCCTTATGGCAGAACTTTATGTAAAGGCCCAGGTGCAATTTTGAAAAATAAACAAAGAGAAGTCTACCTACAGCGTTTTCAGCAGCCCAGAAAAAAAGGGGGCTTCGTTTTAAGTGTGATAATAAAAAAAGAAATCTCTATAGATCTTTTAATGAGGTTGTCATGGTCAATCTCGAAATTTTTCCATCAAACCGACTGCTATAATTTCATCTTTGCCCAATTGATTTCCAATGTGGAATTCATTCCACTGAAATCTCACTGCTCCCATTGTTTTCCCCCTACTCCTTTACCTTCCTCATTTACTACAGTCCCCCTGCCAAAAAATAAAAAAAGAAGAGCTCAGCTCCTAATGCGCAAGTGTCCTGAGGAATCTGACAGGCCAGAAAGCCATAGCCAGTTGCTCATCCGAGGGGCAACACGGAGGCTCTCAGTTCTTCTGGAACGCCTCCTGTTCGATTCTCTCCAGGTAACCCATTTAATACGAATCAACATGCATCTGAAAAGGGGCCTATTCACAGCAAATTGGGGGGGAAGAAAAGGAAATAACTTAATTCTGTAATCAATGCAGCCCTAATCTTGAATAATGTGATGTGGGTTTTTTTCTTCCCCCTCTTATTGTGGTCCTAATGACGAGCGTTATTTCAAAACACGCTATTCCCTTGGTGGACAATAAAGACACCTCTCCAAACAAAGATAATTGTTCTGGCTTTATTCTGTTTTTTTTTATAATTCAGCCCATAGAGCTGCCAATTATCGAGACATATTTCTCCTTCCTCTCGAACAAGTTGGTCTTCTGCTTTTGGCATCAGCGGATGAAAACGAGGTTATTTTATTTTTTTATTATTATTTCAACTACAAACAGTAACAGTCATTCAGGGTGGCTTTTTTTTTTGGTTTATTGAAAAACGGCACCAGGAAAGAGTGAAGGAGCTCTGAGGTGTGTGGGATCCGCTTTGATATTCAGATTCGGTTGCCTACACGGGGCATTATGACACATTTGGATGATTGCATTGTGGGATCAAGAGCCGGCCTTGTCATTCCCAACAACAATACTGCGATTTAGGAATGCTGTTTCGCACACGGCACGTCGCATTAATGCCAGGGTCCTGAGATTTACATAAATCGTTGTCTTAAGATGAAAGAAGGGATCGAGACAATGAAGTTGAGCTTAAGAAATGGGGGATGTGTGTCTGCGTGTGTGTGTGTGTGTCACTCGAGTTTAGGGTGTGTGTGTGCGAGTGTGTTTTTGCTCATTGTTGATATGCAGATACACTTCTCCTCTCTCGCCTTTCAGTTACACCAAATGAGCAAGAAAAACATTATCTCCGTGGAGAGGTTGCACGCGTTATGGAAAATGGACTTATCTCATAGCTGATTTAGCCATGCATTTAAAATTTTTTTTTTTTTTTTTTTAAGGAATCGCTGTGCTGTAATCGCCTGGCCCCCGGCGACCGTTCACGAAAACTGCATCCTCCCAATATCGCTAGCTGGGCTTATCCTGCGCTATTGCGCATCAGAAAGAGAGATTAGATGCCTATCGGCTGCATTAGACGGAAATGCGAAGGATGAGGATCATTTGGACACAGTCTTCAGTCTCTTACTTTTTACCTCTCTTTTATCGAAAGGTTTTCATCACGGCGCTACTGCAGCACAGCCTAACCTTACACACGTTTCACGCCCGCTCTTTCCTCGGTGACCCTCAGATTATGTCCCGTGCTTTCAGTTTACAGGCAAAAATGTTGTTAGCAACCTCAATGGTTATAACCGTTCTCATAGTGATACAACGAGGTGTGTCACACTGATAAATGTATGGATGCGTCATAGCATTGGATGTTGTCACTGGCGCTCTTTAGATCAATTCCATTAAAAGGCCACAGCGAAATACGACTTCCACCCCAGCTTTATTCTGCTTCCCAGTGCACGGTCTCTCTTTAAAGATTGAATCTTTTAGACCGGCTCGTCCTTCAGTGGCATACCGATAGCCTGGGTTGTGGCTAAAGAAACTCAATTTAGTAGCGATATTGTCAACACGTTTATGCACAACACAACAGGCCGGCCGACGCTCGTCACACGCATACATTAACTATATGAAGGGAGCCCTATGTGTGATGGGACACGAAAATAATTATTTATATAATCTTTTCACTCTGGAGGATGTGGCAAAATACTGAAAAAAAAATGAAATGCTGTCACTGGATAGTTCAATAAAAAACACTTAGAGCATGTTTTTATGACCATGTTTACCACGTGTCTACAGTGTATTACATGAAATGTGTCGCTGGGGCAACAGAACTTGACATGGTTTGCTCTGAACTGATGTTGGGGGGTGTATAGAGATGACAGGACTGCTGAATGAAGGGGGGGGGTTAAGGATGCAGCAGCCCAAAGCAAATTATCGTGACAGACGTGGGGGGGGGGGCCGTCGCGGCCAGGGCTGATTTGATGGCGAGCGCCAAGGGGCAATGGGGGGGGCAGGTAACAGTGGCTTTTTTTGATCTCCCAGCACCCACAAAGGGGCAGGAGCCTGGAAGGCTGGGGAACAAAGGCAATTTCAATGTGCCTTTGAATGGAATGGGGGTCTTCCTTCTACATGTAGGGGTATACCTTCACACAGACAGCACTCCTCAGCACTGAGCTGGGGCAAGCTTGGGCCAGTTTTTAAAAGTGGGGATAATCAAAAGGTGGGCCATGGGAACACAGCCTCCCTTCACTCACGGGACCCTGAATAGCATGAAAACAGAACATCCAGGACCTCCAGGTCAACCACACCCTAAGAGGCTCCACCTGTATGGGTCCCACTCTAGTGCTGACCGCCATGTGTTCGAATTCTGAAAAGTTTGGCTTTCTGTAGTCAAAACTTAGGCTCCCTTCTATGGCTACTACACTTCAGCAATGCTTCAGATACTACCTACTGCCCTGGGCCTACAGCCCTGAGGATTGTTAGTCTATTTAGTTTTCAGCTTTTTATCAACATCTATGCGCAAACATAAAAAGTCTTTTGTATTTTAGATCTGCTCAAAAACTAATCATGGGTTTTCAGCGAAGTCTGATATGTATGTGTATTACATACATATAATTCATATATATACATGTATATATAATTATATAAGATGTACAGCACTGGCAAGGCTGTTAGGCTATAGTACCATTCAGGCAGGGTTTACTGAAGGACCCCATGCTTAAAATGAACAGTTCCGATCAGTAATAATTGCTCATCCTTATAAATGTACACGCCAAGGAAGTGACTTTTGTCCACTCTACTAAATAAATAAATGAATTCCACGAAGACCACCAATCCTACCCTCCAAAGACACCATCTCCACTCCTACAAGTCACTTACTTTATTCCTTTCCCCACATTTAAGATTTAGCTGTTCCAAAGTACTCTCCCGACGGTCCCTCGGTCAAAAGACCGTCCGGCTCTCCAGCCTGTTCTTCTCCCTCTGCTTTTCTTATTCTAGCCTGAAACAAAAAGTCAAAATAAAACAGAATATAGCAGAAAACGTAAGGATCAACGGACAAACAAATCCACATGTAAATGAAGGTGATAATGTAAAATGCTCTGCCACGTTAATCGAAGGAGCTTCACAGTAACGGAGTGCATGACAACGCACTGCATGGGTCGACCGCAGCTATTGGTCCAGCACCAACACATATGCAATTCAGGCACGCTTCCCTTAATGGAACACACCACACTGCTGTGAGTACTGACAAAATAAAGCAGGGCCATTTCCTGGGAAAACCTCACGGAATTTTTATCTTTAAAGAGATGGCAGATCATGGCATGAGGTGGAGGTGGGGTGACGGGGACCCACGTCCATGCTGTGACATGCCCCTCCTCCACCAGAAATGCCTCATGAGGATCAGTGGCATCCTGGGATTGATTTGCTTATTCAAGATGCAATTCAGGAATTGCTTTACCGCTACGGAAGCAGCTTAAATGAACCCTTCCAAGTCACAACAGCCGCTCCTTCCTGGGATTTGAACTAGCACCCCTTTCACGTCCGAATACTCGGGTCCAAAATGATACCAGCGTTAATCTCAAGCTCCTCATTTTAATTTATTATAAACAGACATCATGTTTCCACAGGATAAAACCTTCCTCCTTTTGAAAGTATATTTTGAGCAAGCTGTGTGTTGTCAGTTACGACGATAATGTCTTAAATTATCCGAAAATGAAAGCCATTCTGAATCAGTAATTATGAATACAATAGACCTTTAATCCACAGAAAAAACTCTCGCCTGCTCTTTTTAAAATTACTTTGCTTTTGCTTTTCCACAATCCCCTCTTTATTCTTGAAAATATCCTTATTATTTAAAACTTTTTTTTTTAATTCTGCCTCCCTTTGTTTTCTATCAATCTTGTTGACATGTTATACCACTGGAATTCAAAGTGCTAATGTGACTGTTTCATTCTTTTCTTTTTTTTCTATTGAAAAGTTATTTTAAATTGTGAAAAAGAAAAACTACATTTTCTTTATACTGCTAAACTGAAAAGAAAAAAGAGCCTCTTTCAGCACCCTGACTGTACGACTTCAGTCATAACAGATTCTCAAATGTTCGCAGTGTACGAGCTGCCAGAGAAATAGTTTATTCATAGAAGTCAGCTACAATTCAGTTCTGTTAATACATATTATATAAAACAATTACACTTTTGAAGGAAACACGTTCGATTCAAACGAGCTTCTCTTAGATGCAGGCGCCAATTGAAATGTAAAGTAGAATTACTGCAAGGTTGTGATGATGCAGCCTGTTAGGCTGGAAGCTCGTCTGTAATGTTATAAACGATTTTGTTTATTATTTTCCTCGTTTTCCATATAGTGCATCCACCCAATAAAGCTGGGGCAGGAGAAAAACACTGTCAGATAATAATATGCTAATGACTGACCATACATTAACAAAATCAAATATGTTAAACAGCCTTTCAGTGTGGCCGTGTTTCTTTGCTGACGGCGCCACATTACAGATTCGAAACACCGCTTCTGTTGAAGACCGTCACGCTGATGACTCATACATCTCCACCATGCGGTTTTGCGTTGAGTAATGACGGCTCTACCGAGTGCGTGCCGTCATCCCGGGGTGAGAAGCGCGGCTGTTTTTTTTCTTTGCAGCATTTCAAGATCCCAGAGGTGTGGAGATCCTGGCAAAATCTGGATGGATGCAGATTTATGCCTTGTCTCCAAAAAGAAGCCTTCAAAAACAGGGCAAAAAATGAACCCCAGTGTACATATGAAACAATGGCAGGACCTCGTGAGGTCAATTTCACCAAGCCTAACTTTTACTTAGACCCCCCCCCCAAACGCCCTTGACATACAGCACACACCATCAACCCCCAAATTTATTTTGCACAATAAGCTTGCGTGGGGAGAGTCATGGGAATTTGGTGCACGTAAACTTGTGATGAGGAAACTGGAAAGCATTACAGTTGAGAGGTAGACTGAATGTGAAAGGAAAGGTGTGGCAGACAGAGACAACATCACACTTTGCTAAAACAGGACGAGTGTATTTGTGATGTCCCAACACTCATAACAGTAATCCAATGTTTTTTTCTGGCTCATCCACATTTTTCATTAAACAAACGTGTGGACTGTATCTATCTCTGAAGGGGCTTACATAAGACCTAGGTAACCACTCCATTAGCGATATGCCATCAGGTTGGCTGTTAATAACCTTGATGTAGACTTTCACATGTGGGTCATCTGTAAAAACCCACCCATGCATCCATCTGTCCATTGTTCATAAGTGCTCTTTTTAAAGGGGTGGGGGTCGTGGTGAGCTGGTAGACTCTCGGTAAAAATATATGAGTAAAATGACTGTTCTCTAACTTAAAAAAGCACTGTAGGCATGACAGAGAAAGGCTTGCTGAACCAGTCATGCTAAACCTCAGCCATTGTTTCCCAACAAAGCAGCGTCCTGGAATTCAGACTAATTAAGCCATCGTCTGGAAAATCAGACCCATGAAGGCCTCAGGACACCTCTGTCACTCATCTCATGTTACCTGAGTGGAAGGACCGGTCACCGAGGACGGCGGCTTAACATATGTTGCACTTTCCTAACCTCCCGGGTGTGGCTCCCTGGCTTGGTGAGTTGCCAACGATGTGTCTTATGCAGAGGATATGCCTAAATGCCATGACTGGCTGGAACCTACCCGTCATTTACAATAATTGCTTTTACGAGTTTGGCATCAGCTGCTATACCCATAATGTCAATTTGCCATGCGGCCGTTCAGGTGAAATGCGTGTCCACCTGTGAATTTAACCAATATTATTTTTGGGGGGGCCACCGTGGGGGGGGGGGGGTTAAAGACAAGGTCTTTCATGACGATCGGATCTTTCTGTTTTAAAGTGCACAACAGGATGAGCATAAGGTGCTAAAGATAAATTCCAACTGTCCCTCTTCTGTAACTGCTTATCCAATATAGCTTCAAAGTGAGCCAAAAATACCATCGGCAGGGATCACCCCGGACCGTACAGTCAACGATGCGGATTTGGACTGAGTTTCTGCTTGCCTGGAAGAGTCCAGTTGTGGTTACCCTAAGGACAGCACATAGAAAAGAAAAGTAACTGGATAAATGAAAATTTAAATAAGTATATTCTTGCTTTGCTTAAATAAATATATAAATAAAAAATCCCACATGACTGAGGCTTTAATTAAATATGCAAAAATGTGTACTTAGACGATTTTAAATAAATATAACTGAATTGAAGTTACGGTTGGCTCATGACTTGGTCTTGCCCTTAAAGCAACATCAGCAATGGGCCAAACAAATTCATGACCCTGGGTGTAATTCAGAACTCAGGTTATACAGCGGTGTGAAGCGACACATCCGATAAAGTGACTAGCATGTCCCCCGGGCTTCGGGTGGTGAGTGGGTTCACCCGGTGCTCTGGGGCTCGTGCTTAATTTATTTGTGATCGCAACGGATAGGAGGGGAAATGAATCACTGCCTCTCGGCCCACTTCCCTGCCCACCTTGCCTCGCCTCCCGTTTCTATCTAGGTGGCTGGTTTTTGTCCCGACGAGCCACATATGGTCAAGATCAAAGGTGGTGCCGGCTGCACGGTTGCGCTCCGCTGCCAGTTGCTGCCGTAATTAGACAACGAGATCAGAGGCGGTATTAAAATCCAATTAAGCCGAAACGAACAGATTGCCAAGTGATGTTTGCTAATTCATAATTGAGCGTCATGTAAATTTCAATGGCTGCGTTTTCCTTTTTAGCCGTCCTCCTCGTTCACACACGCAGAGAGAGTGCTGCGTTCGTTAAAAGTTGACGCTGCTTTTCTGAAGCAAACCGCGTATCTTAAATCATGAGCTCAGGACATAGGTCAACAAACCGGTGTTAGCTGTTTAGCTACAGCACTGCTCTCTTTATGTGATGTTAGCGTCTTTCTTTTTGTGTCGCCGTGGTATATGAAGATTCCCGGATTTTCATGCTGCGAAACTGAGGTACAGCTATGTCATAAGGGAGGGGTCTTTGTACTTCAAGCCATGTTGGGTGCCACTATCCGGGTACACTAAAAGGTGCTTTTATTCAGCGGTTCATTGTAAAAGCCGAATGGTTACACCAGCGGGGGAAAAACACCCAAATCGCTCATCCTGATCTCATCCTGAATGTCACAAGAACATGTCTGTCACCCATGAAAAGCGCAGACATTCAAGTGATGAAGAACAAAAAAATAAAAAGTAAAAATAAAAACAAGACACGACAGATACGTGCGAGATAGGGGAAGCGCAGCTAAACGCGGGTGCCATTGATCGTGAGCGTCAAATTAATTGCACGAAGGACTGGGGTGCTGAATTGCCGGCGACGAACTGCCGTCGAGAAAAAAGGCAGCTAATCAAAGCAGCAGCCCTTCTTCCCTGGTGCCCGTTGTGCCGGTGCGTCCGGGACCTTGCCTTGGAAAAGTTGCGAAGTACTTCCAGCTGGAGGCCTTTGTCCCGACAAGCCTCCACTACAATCACCCGTGAAAGGTCCGCAGAGCCGCGCGCGGAGCCGGCGGATAATGCCGCGCTAATTCGCCTGCCAGGAAGTGCGACTCGAGCGTCGGAAATTGCAGCGATCCTCGTCCTGGAGTGTGCCGGCGGGGGGAGGGAAAAAAAGGGTGGGGGTGGAAATAGTTCCATTTTTATGAATAGCGGAGAAAATCGAAAAAGAACGGACGCAAAAGGATATGCAAAACGGTGCTCGAGTGTGCGCGTGGAGCATGTGGGGGGGGTGAGTGAAAGGAGATGGGATTTCGGCATTTAAACCCCCTCCCACCCCACCCCGCATGCACATACAGACAGGCACGACACATTTGTTTGTAGTTGGGGGGGGCTTGCCATTTTAAACAAAAGGGAGGACAGACTGACGTGTTTCTTTTGGCAAAATGAATTTTAAAGCAAATGGCCTCACTGCATTAGGCAAAGAATTTTTTGGGTCAAAAACTCCATGTGTCACACATGCTGCATTGTGCCATAAAGGCCCTCAGTGTAATCAGAATTTGCAGAAAACTAAAGCAAGTTTATAACTGAACTGTCCCGCCTTCAGCCCATAAATGTTGCAGCCGGAAATTCTGTCCTTATTAAAGTCGTATTTTGCCAGATGATCTGGCTTCCCTGTCGGAAATTGGACGATGCTTTAAAACCATGTGACCTGCTCCAGATCCCCTCCCTCCATACCTCTCCGGAATCTGTGCTTCTTATTTACCTACCACCTGTGCTCACCTATCCGAGAGTGTGTCTTTCAGTGCGCACACCTACCTCTCTGCCTGGACGAGCTGCGCAAACAGGGCCCTCCCTTCAGCTAGACTGGCATCCTCCACAGACAGCCACACTCTCGCTTCCCGCTATCTGCTTATCCGAACGTACCCACATTTCCAATACAGCTGACAAATGTGGAATTAATTCTTCTTTTGAAGGGGCTATCTTAGGTTCCCTTTCATTGTGTGGTGTTTGTATGTAAAGATTCACACAAAGTCTATTGCTAACTAGCTAACAAAAGCCGCCAAGAAATTATTAAAGAATACCAGCATGTACAGAGAAGTCCTGAAGCTGCACATATGTAAACATATGCAGATTCAGGACTATGGAATTTTTATGATTATATCTTGTTGTATTTCTTCTCATGTCTCGGAAGGAGTAGCGCATTCATTTGCATTTTCTCATAACTATCGTTCTGAGAGAGTTTTGCTAATTGCACACCAAACAAACACATATTAGAACTCACACAGAAAGCATTTTGGACACAAATGATAAGGTCATACAGAGGATAACAAAGCAGTTCATTATTTTCAGGCTTTATTTAGGTTGCCTCTGTCAAGCCATTGCTGTGGGCCAATCTTGCGCTGGTGAAGCACACTCGTGATGGCACAATGTGGCCACGATGCAACTGATGAAGTGGAACTCCTAGGCATTGGCTGGTACATCCGGTGTGAGACACGTCTTCTGGCCATTAATCAAGTGGATGTAGAGACTAAACGAGTGTGAACCTACTTTAATGCCTTGACACGTCACAATAACACCTAAAACTCTGTACTGTAATGACTAAGCGTTTACAGCTCACTGTTTAACATTTAGGGCTCTATTTTGACGATCTAACGCAAAGAGTAAAGCGCAAGGCACAAGTAACATTTATGGGCGTGTCCAAATCCATTTCGCTATTTTGGCGGTGGACAAAACAGACTTTGCGCCAGCGCAAGGCGCAAAAACGTTGTCCTAACTCTCTTAATTATTCAGAGGTGTGTTTTGGGCACAACATGCAATAAACCAATCAGAATGGCACGTCACCTCACTTTTAAAAGGCAGGGGCACATGAGCTATAGCGGATTGCTGTAATAATGGCATGTTTACCTGGTAAACCAGATCAGTTTTCGGCCGAGGAAACGGACATGCTCATGGGCGAAGTGAAAAGGTGGGAGCACAGCATTTACGGGAGCATCACTGTCCACGTAAGCCTATCAAGGTGAAGCAGGCTTGGGAATATGGAGAGAAATTTGTCTCAAAAAGGCCATAAACTTTTAATTGGCAGTAAGCACACATGACACAAAAAGTCCTGAGCATGTCACCCATCATTACTGCCCTGTACTGCCTCCACAGGAGTTCAAGAGCCTGAGTTAAAGACTTCAAGACTGTCCCATTTCTACCAAACAGAAAGAGAAACCAGAAAAATCACATCCCCAGGCTCACAGCAGTCTCAGTCATGTTGTATCTATGAAGCACTGCACCGAAACACTAGTTCTCTCAAACAGGACTTGGCGATGCCCACATTAGAGACTTGTGTGCCGGAACTTCACATTACTGGCAGCCATTGCTGCGTCACGATCAGGCAAAGGGAAATACTCTGCTGTCTAGTTGTATCATTCACTGATTCATACAGTCCCCCATTCCAGCCCCCCCTCCCCCCTTCCCCCACAGCCTCTGCTAACTCTTTGTTGGGCTGTAATGCACTAGTGGGCGGGCACAGGCGGGCGCTGACGGCGGCCATGCCGCCAACATGGGAGCGCAGCTCTTCCAGCTCTCGTTGGCTGACAGCTTACGTACCATGCCCTGGTTCCCGGCTAGTGCTGCAAACTCCAAGCTAGCTACTAGATCAGTGTCTTTCCCTGAGTCGTTTAGCTTACTTGGGCCACCTCAGTACTTATTTTCCTGCACTTAAATTGAAATTTACCATCTGAAGACATAATGGTTTCACTGCACATTTACAGTAAGGTCTAATCTATGTTTTTTAATCATTTGTAATTTATCTTGCTAACTGTGGTGCCTGATGCCAACTATCCCTGTTTCCCTGTTGCATGTGGCTACTAAATAAATATTGTTCATTACAGCACAAGGATGTCAGTCTCATTATGATCTTTCATTCCTGGGAACATTATCAAATGTCAGCCAGTCCTCGGGTGAAGATATTTTCTCCAAACTGCTGGCTTATCTAATGTATTGATTTGCCATCCATGGATAAACTAAACAATATCCATATTCATAAATAAATCATTCGATGTTGTGCAAGTATTATGCAGTGCAATACTGCCTATTAATAAATAAATGGAATAACACTAAAGATGTACTGTTATGAAACAATTATAAAGCAACAAGCACATTCATCCCTCAGCATGGCTTAAAGCAGGGGCCCACATCCAGAAAAGCCAGGCACTTCTATCTGACAGTGCCTACGTCATCTGACAGTAATTTTAGCCCCTGAGCTAATGAATAATGGAATGGATGCGCTTAAATCCAGGAGACAGAAGTCACTTTAGTGCCAGTGCTGCCATCGTGGCTGACATTAATTGCACTCTAATTCTGGCCGTCATGGCTCACAGAGACCAAGAGGATGGAATAAGTGTATAAGTTGAGCTGGAAAACGAGTCCGACTGCATGGAGAGACTTACAGAGAGGATGGAGGGCGGCCCGAGATCCCGAGAGATGAAATGGAGGGTGGAGTAGCATTTGGCGGCCGGTCTGTCGGTGTGAAGTGGGTGTGATTCGTTGACTTTTTCGTCGCGTGTGGGGGACTGATGCATGCGGAGTGGGACTCAGCAGTTGAGGGGCCACTGACAGGTGTAGGGCCCTTCCGGCAGACGGCGTGGCTGAGAGTGTTCCGCCCATGCCCCCCCTTGGTCGCAGCTCCTCCACCGGGTGACGAGATGCTTGCTCGCCGTCTTCAATCAAAGGCATTCTCTCCACGCAAATGGCTTCCCCCACCAGGCGGGCCGTGCGACGACGGAAGGCGGCGGCGGCAGCGGCAGCGGTGGCCTCTGAGCGACGCGCTCCAAATAAGCGAATTAATTAATCGACCTCATTAAACCTGAAGGACACAAATCACTTGCACATTCACTCTGAAGTGGCTGCCGTCTTGTCCTCGCCTGATAACAGTGCGTCTTCCCTGGGCGAGAGGAGCCTGTGTCATCAGCTCCTCACCTAATTAAACGGGCACCTCGTCTTCCACAGCGGAAGACCTCAGCAGTCGCAGAGCGTGTTGGGCGTTCTTCCACATCCATTATTCCTCCGTCACCTCGCCTGGCCCATCTGCTGTCACTGTTCATGCAAGTGGAGTCCAACTGTTCTCTGAGTCACACTCTGCTGTTTGTGGTCAGCAGCAACAGGACCCTATAATGCTGTTCAGATACCCAGCATGCACTTCTGATCATTTTGGTTAGCCGAGCTTATGTCCATTCTTTTCATGGTGTTTTTTTCTGAAGTTTGCTTTTTCTTAACAGTACAACAGCTGGGCCTCTTCTCAGGACACAAGTACACAGTTGTTTGGGCATACAGTCTGAGGTATTTAATCACCGAGATACCGTCCGCATAACTGGGATAGGTGTGTTAATGATGAACTTTGAAAACACTCAGGAAGTAATTTTACAGCCACGATTGCGCAGTGTGAATTTCGTAGGAGCTACGTTGCCAGAGAACAGCTGTGGAATCGCATTCCAGCTCTGGCTGCATGGCTGATCCAACATCTGATACAGGCTCTCAAATGGGTCCAACATGTGTGGCCGCAAAAGAAGATCTCCCAGAGACTGAAAGGCAAGGCTCATGCTGCCGTGCTGAGGACACGCTTAGATCAAAAGTGATCTGACCACAGCGAAAAGGCGGCTTGCGTGCCAAAACCAGCACTGGCCGACTGCTCTGATCTGATGCTCACTATAAGTGCTTTCGCTGTTATGTTGCCCTAGAAGAAGAGCCAATGGCTAGGAGCCCATGCGTTATTGTTTATGCTAAACATTTGCACCCTTTGTATACTAATATGCACAGTTTGACTTGTTTTGTTTAGTTAGGCAGTAAGTTTAAGAAGGAAAAAATAAGAACAGGAAAATGAAGTATGCGGGAAGGGGTATTTTTTAGAACCTATTCCTAGACTGATGGAGCCAAAGAAGTGTCATGTTTCCTCAGATTGGCTGAGTAAGATATTAGCCAATTACCACGTGTGCTCCTCTTTGGGACAGAGTGTTCAGCGGTGGTCAAAGCCCTTGCTGACTGCGGACCCCGTTCAATTGGACTGGCGTCGGTTGTGGCTGTGTGATTGTGCTGACACCGTCTGTGGTGGGCTTCGAGATGGGAGCCACCGTTAGACCTTTGATGGTGGAGGCACAGTGGCAAATCCGGGCGCTAGGTCTATTAGACAAGGTCCGTCGTGATTGGTGAGTGTTAGAGAGAAGGATTTTAGGAGGGTGGGAGACTCCCCGGGGAGGCTGTGTGGTTCTGAACAGATTCCTGCAAGCCCATGCAGGAGAGAGACAAATAGCCGTGTAGCCTGAATTAGTTCTGGGCCTCATTTCCTACCCCTCCTGGGTTTCGTATGCTGCGGCCTGCTAATTAATCTACGCCCACCCGTATTAAGCCACCGGCAGCTAGATCTGGATAACACTGCATCTGGGACACATAATGTGAGCTAAACGGTTGGCGGGTGAAGAATTTCCCCCCCATTTCCCTTTCGACACTTTGAGCCTGTGTCGGGAACCTCGTGATGGTTGGTGGTCAACAGAAGGGGTAGCTGGGAACATGGGTGTATGTGTACAGTTTCATGTCTGGGGGAGCTGCCCGTTTTCATAACCCAGGGATACGATTTGGGCTTGGCCTTATGGAGGCCCCATCACTGTGGGTGTCCCTGCTAAGGTGAATTTACTACGTTCTGAGAGAATTTTTCAAAGAAGCACAGAAATCCTTTCACGGCAGGAAAAACAGCTCTTGGAACTTAAACTTAAGTTTATATATGAGTGAATCTTAAATTCCATTGCCAAGAACTGAGATACATCATAGACCAGATAGGCAACTCCACTTCCATCCATCCATCCATCCATCCATCCATCCATTTTCCAACTACTGAGCAGGTTTGCGACATCCTTTGCCACTTTGACCCCATATTTTGTTATGGCCCTTTGCTTAGTATATGCTTTGTATCGATCATTTCTGATTTGACAGGCAGGCACCTCATCGGCTAACAATGTGGAGCTGTAATCCAGAAACTGTCATTTCGGGCGTACGACGGGGGTTTGCTTTTGTACCTTTAAATGAGGTGACGCAATGGCTGCTCAGGTAGATGAAGCTGTAAGCCGTGCAAGCACTTTAGGATAAGAGAGTCTGTTAAGCAGGAGCCGTGACATCGTGAACAAAAGTGGCGGCATAGGAGTGTCAGTAGCCATAATTATCATATGAATTAAAGAGCTGGCTGCGTGAACCAGACGTGTGAGGCAGAGCATTACAGGCAGCAACCTGGAACAGGACGGCGCCACAGTGGGACCGGACGGCATGACCTTTTTTGGGGGCAGGCATGATTGGGGCTGGAACAAGCAATCATAGCCCCAAAAAAAAAAAGGTGAGAGGCTAGGGGGTGTTACCTAACTAACTGAAAGACTATCTAGTTAACTAAAAGACTTATCTCTTTATTTCCTAGAGGGAAAAACCATCAACCAAAAGACCAAAATATTGGTATTAGTTTAAGTACAGGTCCAAAATGGGTCCAGGGTGCTTGGGTTGAAATTAAACACATTAAAAAAAAAACGCACAGGGAACAAGAGTCATGTTCAGTCACCTGACACTCAATCAGAGAGGGACAATAGCCCTCACCCCCCACCCATAACACACAATACTGTGCCATCTTTCATTTGAAACACAGTGTACAAGATTAAAGGAGGGGGCGAAGGGGCAGGGGCACAACATCACACCAAAAGACAATCTTTCTGCACATTAGGACACCCCTGCCAAAAATTCCCAGAATCAAATTAAGTTTTAATGTGAATTTGTCTTTTAAAAGCTATTAATTTAAAAGAATTAATACTTGGCAAAAGGCAACAGATTGTAGATCTGGAGTGTTTCTCGCCCACAGTTCATTTTTAATTAAAGGAAGCCTTTGAATTAATTCTGTACTTCTTTTCATTTACCGTTGTATGTATAAAGAAGTGTTTGTGTTTTTCCTCCCAGCCATTCAGTTCAAAACTGAAGCCTTGAAGCGAAGAGGGTATCTCTTGTTTATTGTCTCCGCTATATTTTTCATCACGAAAACAAAACACACGGGTGAAGCAGTTCAATACAAGTGTCATGGGGCCCGTCGGCGTTTTACATGGCGGTTTAGAAATGCACAGGACCTTTTGGCTGAAATGTAAAGCCTTTATGTTGCCTACTTTAAAGCAGAGTCATCGCCTCTTTTGTCTAAAGAAACAAGTCCCTTCAGGAGAGTGGGAGTCTAGGTCAACGGACAAGACTCCATTCAGCACACACAGATCGCGGCACGGCGCCAGAGTGAGCTGGATAATGTTCGACCTCATCCTTTGTATGCTGCCCTCTGCTCCCTCAAACTTGTGTCAGAGACTCTGCACGCAGGGCCCATCCTCATTTCCAAAAGCTGAAGCCACAGTTGCCTGTTCATGATTTTTGTGCTTCAAAACCAGAGAGGTCATTTAATGTAATGTAGAAAGAAAAGTCTGGAAAGTGACAACGGCAACACCTGCCTTGTTAAATAAGGCTATTGTGTGAAATAACGATGCTTTATTCAATGTTAGGCAAGGTGAAGGCATGTTCCATGGCCCCACCTCTCCTCGTGGGGAGGGGGGAAGAATTGAGTTATTGCGAGGCTCTCTAAGCCAATCATAACGGAGTGCCAACAATGCACCGCCCGCCATCATGTACTGCCACCAAAATCGGGTCTTTCTCTGTGTGGATAAGTTTTTGAATGTTATTTGTATGCATTCACTTTTACATAGATTTTTTTATTTCATTAAGTTATGCTTCACTTTATCTTCTCTGTCCTCAAAAGAATTGCCTGTCTGTTAACTGAAATGAAAAAATATGAAACAGTCTTGTACTCCGTAAAGTTAGAAAAGTTGAAATGTATAATCTACTGTAAGCATTTTGGCTTCTAAAGACCCCTGCCTTTGAAATTCAAGGTCACCTAATACTGTGCCATGCCTGCGTGCCACAGTTGGCATGGTTACCAGAGGAGAAGGCGGAGGTGCTGGGAGGGGGGTCACATGATAAAATCTTCCCAAACCTGCTCGTAATCTCCGGGCCGATCTCAGAATTAGCATAGCGCCTCGGCTCCTCAGCTCCCATCGTATGTGGCAAACATCGCCCCGGCTCAGGGGGCGACTTACGATGGGATGAGGGGCATTAAATGGGCCTTCCCAAATAATTTCAGCTCAAAGCCCAACGTTTGGCGGGCAGGAGCGGCTTGTACCGGGATGCTTAATTTAAAAACATATATAAAAATGATCGTGGCAGCAGCTGATGTGGGCTGGCTGATGAACGCTGCTCCCCCGCTCTGGAAACCTAGAATACTAATAAAGGAAGGCTCTCGGTGGCTTAATACTGCACACAAATCTTATAAATGTGGGGAAATGTATCATAAATGTGTTCGTCTAAGCTCCAAACCTCCCCAGGCCATGATTAAAACATTACATTAAAATGACGTGCGGCTAAAAGTCTTTCCTGCCTTCGACTATGAAGCCAAACTCTGCACGATACAGAAATCCGGCCCGCTAATGAGCAGCGACTGGGTTATGCTACCTTGTTTTTATTTTTACGTGTTTCTTTTTTGGCACATGACTTCATGTTATTGTGACTGGCTGATTCCTCTCTCGCTCCTCTGCTGTTTCATGACATCACGCTGTATCCGACACTCACTCTTTCACTGGGTGGAAAACGGTATGGGTTCATTTTTATTGCCAGTGTTTAAACCCCGATCGATAATGCCTTGATGCAGCTTTAGATTGATGCCATTTATGGATAGGCCACCAGGCAATCTGTTTAACAAATCACTTTAAAAAGACACCCCATTGATCTTTAATTATGAGCCGCCGTTAATCACCTTTTGTTTTTTGATTACTGGTGTGTGAGTTTCTGGGCCTTGGCTGTCTTAAGCCTGCCTGAGGAGTATGCCATTCAGGCAATATGGTTTATACCATCCCTATAGGTATATATGTGTGCACAGCGAAACATAGGCTTGTGATTTTCACATGATGAGTATGCAAAAAGAACAGTAGTCAGTGTTTTGGTTTGGAAACATACAGTACACATATAAAGGACCTAAGGAATATGTCGACTTCATGCATGAATTCACAAACGTGTTTGTCGCACGTAGGTCCAAGTTTTCTAGTGTTAGGAAACAGTGTGGCTATGATCGAGGGCTTCAGTGGCTCAGGACGAAATGCCATCCCAGATGAATAGTGTTTCGTGTGGGTGCCATGGAAACATCATGAGAACTTTTTCAGCCTTGATGTTCTCACATGAGGAAAATGGGCCCTTGTTTCTGCATGTGAGAAGAGCCACTTGCTAGAAGAGTGAGTACCTCTAAAAATAGGAAATCCTCCATAGGAAGAGCTACCTTCATTGGGGTTACCAAGCGATGAAAGTTCACAAACACATTCTCCTTGGCGAGGAATGTCGTCACCCCTGTGTGCTTTTTCCTGAAGCACTGTTGGCTCTACTTGACTTCAGCAAGTCCAACCCTGATGCTGTAGCCAGGCAGGAGATGAGGAGGTGAAATGGTCAACTTGACTAACTAGCAGGTTTAGGCTGTTAGGTATTCAACCTAATTCTGAGGAGACCAGGAATGGACAGACACTTGGAAAATTCTATTAAAAAAGTAAATAAATTGAGACAGTGCATCTTTTGTCTTTGTGTGAACTTAATGCCACTGCTTAATATTATATTACAAAACATCTCCGAGATAACGTTATAATCATGCTGTGATGAGTGTTCACACTGAGAAGAACAACGGAAGATATCCACCAGCTTCATCCAGCAACGTCTGCATTTTCAGTGAGAGGTTTGGCCAGCGCTGAGTAATTTGCACTGTTGGTTCACGCTTACAGGGTTGTGGGTTTGAATCCCGCCTCTGTTCTGTATGTGTGGAGTTTGCATGTTCTCCCCGTGCTTCATCGGTTTCTGCTACATACTCTGGTTTCCTCCCACAGTCTAAAGTCACGTGGTTCACGCTGACTGGCATTTCTAAATTTGCCCATAGTGTGTGATTTGGTGTGGCTGTGCACTGTGATGGGTTGGCCGACCAGTCCAAGGTGTCCCCTGCCTTGTGCCTAAGCTAAGTTTGCCTGGAACAGTTTCCAGGTCTCCCATGACCCTTTGTGGGATAAGTGGTTTGGTAATTGGATGGAGGTTTACTGGTCAAGAGGTCTCATTTAATCACAGCATGACTTCTACCATAGGGAAGCCTCCCACTGGCCCAACAACAAAATACAACTGGGCAGCCAAAGGTATGAATGTGTGTAAATCTCTCCTTGTACATTTGAAGAAATACTCAAGCATCAAATTATGTCAGACTCCATAATATTTACATTGATGGATGAATGTAGAAGACATTTATACCAAATCTCTGGTCAATTTAGGGTTCTCCTGATTATTCCTGCACTTGTCTTTTATGCTCTTCTCTCCAAACTATGATGTTTCACATGACTGACTTTCAGGAATATGCATAGCACAATTTGAAAAGTCTGATCTCAGATTACAGACTACAAGTCTAGTCAAATCAGTTCAGTGACTGTGGTTTTACTGATTGGCTTAATTCAGAGACTGTAAAGTCTCATCCCCCTTCAATGGATCACTGCCTTGTCGTGGCGAAGGGGCTTGCGTAGTTCAGTGAAACTATGAGCTAAGCCGTG
>JAACJT020000033.1:10611148-10664867 GCA_009936485.2 Gymnarchus niloticus
GGACGGCAGAAGATGAGATGGATAGACAGTGTAGTGGAAGCAATGAACATGAGTTTGGGCAGGCTTCGAGAGGCGGCAGAGGACAGGAGGGCCTGGCCTGCTGTGGGCCATGGAGTCGCGAAGAGTCGGACACGACTGTGTGACTCAACAACAACAACAACAACAACAACAAAAGTCTCAACTGTCAGCTTGTTTGACTAAGTCAGTTCAGGAACTCGGTTTGTCTAATTGACCTACAGCTCAGAAGCTGTATGGCAGTTCTGGCAGTTTACCTTTGTGTTATAACATAGCCACTCACCACTGATATGACCTCTAATATGATTGTGAAAACACCACCACCTAATAATTTACCACTCCTAGTCGTTTCACACAACAAGGAAATAATCACAACACACATCATTTGTAATTCATACAAAATGCAGGGATCAACCTGAATTCAAATTGATTACACAACATGAAGGTGCCAGTACAAAGTGTCAAAGTAATGCATACACAGCCGTGAGGGCAAGAACCAGTAAAAGCTTCACATGGTAAGCGGGTCTGCGGAGTGACTGACCACTGATGGGAACACACAGCAAGGGCGTGCTTCGTCCTTCATTCACATGGTAAGCGGGTCTGCGGAGTGACTGACCACTGATGGGAACACACAGCAAGGGCGTGCTTCGTCCTTCATTCACATGGTAAGTATGGTACCTACGGTAAGGGTGCCAACATGCAGGAGTACTGGCTGCAAAAAGTCCGCCCGTTATCTTGTGGACCGTTCCTTAAATCTCAAACCAAGTGTTATGTTTTTCCATTAAATACCCAACCGTTGAAGAGGTTTTCCTGAGGATGTGACCAGACAGCAAAGGACAAACGAATCTTGAGCCTAATTGCCCCTTGGAATGTCAACAGTGGGGCAACTGCATTGCTTTATCCTCACTGGGGGCAGAATCTTCCAGCAAGCCAAGATTTCCCTAATTTGACATATCATTGTAATGTTATGAACTACCGTTTTAAGGCTGAGACCACTGTACCAGTCACACTGAGACCATTCAAATGAGACCAACCATGAATATGTATACAACTTGCAAACACAGAAACCAACATCTCTTCCATAAAAGCATCCTGTGTAGAGTTTGTGTACAGTAAATTGGGTTAGCGACAAAGGGGCAAGAGGAGAGCGGGAGAGGAAAGGATGGGTTTCCAAGCAGAAGGTTCCACGAGAGCCTTCCTGCAGGCCTCTTCTTGCTCACTGGGGATTGAGATGGGTCTACCAGCTGTGCCCAAGGGGGTGTGGGTGTGCCATCTTGCTGAAGCCATCTTGGTAGCTCCCCCCCCCCGGGGTTAAAAACAGCACAGACCCAGACACAGGGTCCTGGGGGGGCAGTCGCCTTTCACCAACATAATTCATTAAATCTCCATAACGTTTTGCTGCTAGGTTCTTAAAGTTTTAAATAGTCAATGGTGAATACTAATTATAGATTTATTAACTCGATTTTGTGTAGACTACAGACCAACACACTGGTATTAACTTTTAAAATTACCCTTTTACTTTTGAGTGGAGGTTATGTTAAAACATCATTAACTAAAGCATAGTTAATGAGAGGTATCATATAATATTTATGTCTGTGAAATATAAATGAGACTTGACTTCCTTAAAGTTAATGAAAAGTATGTCGAATAACTCTGAGGCATAAGCTGTAGGTTTTGAAAACATGATGAAACACCTAAAGATGAAGCAGAAAAAGACAGACTCAGTAAGTACAGTAAGATTTAGAACAAACCTGTGTCTCTTAAGAGCAATATGATATGTTAAAAGAATGCAAAAGATGAAATCGTGGTATGTAAAAATCCGACGATAAGTCTATTGTTTTGCTTGCTCCTCATTAAAAGTGTGGGTTTAAAATGTGGTCCTGATGAAGGGAAAGTATTCTGTAGTCCTAAGGATTAGGAGAATCTCCTTCTGTCACTGTGGGACCAAAGCTAAATAAGAGAAAATCTAAATATCCTGGCCCTTCAAACACACAACAGCCAGACAATCCTGACCATGTGGACAAGAATGAATTAAACAAACTCCCAGGGGTAAGATGGTGTTCTTGCACTAACTAAACTCTATAGAATGACTGGTAGGGGTGAAAAACACAAATGTCTTGCGGGAGGCAAATGAAAAGATGTGCGGTGGGATTTGGAATGAGTTGGAAGATGTTCGCTAACGTGCTGGAGAAGTGCAAGGGAGTGAGACCACCCGGGGTGTCTGGGTTTCTGACTGACCTCATTGCGCTACCTACAAGGATCAAGGATGTTAATCAGCTGGTATTTTCACCCTGAGTTTGGTCAGTCAGCCCTGTTGCAACACAAAATGCAGCCGTTGGTCTGGTGGTGACAGGAACATATGGTACACATACCGTAGCTCAGCAGGTCCTGGAGCTTCAGGCCAGAGCCTTAAATTGGCCTCATTATGAATTTCAAAAGTGTCATAACCACAACTGTTGGGCTTTAACACTGGCTCAATTAAACCTAATCATCCCGGGCTTACAGAACCACTCCTTGCACTCAGTTTGATGCGAGGTGCACATTCAGGCTGAACGGTGCTCAACTAAACCCGAAATAGCCCAGTGAACGCGATGATATGTTCCTATTCTGTGGAGCCTTCATTAAAAGAAAGGAAGGATGGAAGGAAGGAGCTTTAAACAAACTTATTGTCGAAGTCAATTTACTGAAGGAGAAAAAGGCAGCGCTTATCCTTGCCTACCCTTAAATGTCACAATTTCCATCAGATTGACAAAATAATACACACATGCCACTTTAGCTGAGGAAAAAAGGAGCTGTGAAGGATGTGAATTGCATTTTTTCCACCCTTTTTAATCAGTAAAGGAGAAGAGACGGCCTCAATCATAACAAAATATATGTTATTTAATGGGCTTAAACAATCACTGTCACACAGATTACGTCTTTTTTCCACCATTTTTTTTTGGGGGGTGGGGTGGTGGTGGTATTTATCTATTGCATTTTATAACATTTGATTTTTGGGTGTTGTGTATTTTTAGTTCTGTGGTCATGGCTTTGTAAATAAAGTTTTAGCATGTTGTAATAAAAAATAACGATACACTTAATGTTAACCATTCCTCCATTGCCACTTGAAAAATATTTGTTCAGTTCTTTAGCTTCTTAAGGATTACCTGTTGAAAGTTCAAAGTAATTATAATAAACAAATGAATCGAAAACAAGGCCTTCGTGCTGTTTCTCGACAGCTTCTTCTTATTTACTCAGCTGAGTCAACACATTATGTGTCTTTAACGGCAGACTCTTCTGACTAACCTTTGTAGCTCAGGTATTCGATGGCACGTTACTGAGGGAGGCTCTTAACTGGCACACAGGAGTTACAAGCACAAGTGTTTTAAGCAGTGACTGCTGATCTCGAAACCGTTTGGTTAAGATGCTCTCTGGGGCAGCCGTTTTGGGAGGCGATAAGGCAAACGGGGTGACAAAAACTCACAGGAGGCAGGAGAATTGTGTATGTTGACTAGTAACTCACCTCCCATTGGCTACTTTGTTGGTTGTCATTGCGTTAAAGCGATCAGAGATTGACAACTCATGGTAATTTCTCATATTGTGGGTTTTAAAAGCAAATGTCTCTTTCTCATCAGATGATGTCTTACATCTTTCCACTGTGCCTCTTGTGGAGAAAGGACAGTTTTGGTTGACATTAGACCGTGAAATCTACCTTCCGCACATAGTTAAGGCACACATATTCCCTGGCTGTAGGAGATCTATCCCTACCATTTAAGAGGACAAAGTTTGAAATGTGTCACTGGTTTTCAGTTATGGTTTAAAATGTTTCTGTAAAGATACATACAGGCAAATAAGGTAATTAGCACAGTTTAGACATGTATTCTCCTTGCTTGATTTGTCTTGCTGCTGACAGAGCTTGTGATAAGCTACCCTTTAGTTTTGAACCATGACAGAGACACAGCTTTCATTTGCCTATCAAAAAAAGATTAAAGTTTGGTAGAAAATTACATAGAAAAAAAAAAAACTGTGTTTGATAGCGTTATTTTTAAGCAGAAAAATATAAAATTACTCATCAGAGAGAATTATGCCCAAAGCAAGGAAGTGAGCTTTTTAAAAGCTTTTTTTTCTCTTTCTTTATTTTCAGAGGTAATTTTCTTCTTCAGTTTCTCTTTGCCGACAAATTAGCATACGCTCCTCCATTCACACCTGAAGCCTTGTGTACTGTCTTCTGCTCCTGTGCAAGGAAAGCGTTCTCTGCCCAAAAAACAGGGGAAACAAAATTTGTTTCATCATTTACTGACATGTTTGTTTTGATTTCTGATCATTGGACCTCTGAGAAAAAGAGGTAGAGAGGCATATTAAAGCTGTCGGAAGCATGAAACAAAGACATCGATATGGAAATGGATAGCTTAACGTTACTTCAAACCCAGCAGGGTTGCCAGGTCTACAGAAAGAGATCCACCTCATGTGGCCGTAACACCTGATATTGATCCTACTAACTCCAACAATCACATTAAAGACCACTTTGAGCTTTCTGCTGTTTACTAGGACTTTAAATGCATTGCAACTATCTCATAGCAACCTTTGCAACTTCACCAATGCATTTTTTAGAACTCCACAAGGTGGAGTGGAGAGCCAAAATCTGTTGGGCGGTTTCCTGTTATCAATTACTTGAGTGATCTGAGTGCATGAAGAAGATCAGTATGACTCAAAGGCAGACCTTACAGGTTACACATATGTGAGCCAACTTTACGTTCATCACCGTCTGGAGCCATAATGTTGAGAGTTGAGGGTATGCTTCCACACCTAATTCCAGCCAATAGCCATTAAATAAAACTGCTCAGTAAATCAGGAAACGGCAGGCAGGGATTAATGTGATGAGGCCACGTTGATAGTTTTTTTTTGGAAGCTGTCACCACATGCTCAAGCCTGTCTTTGCTTCTCTAAGAGGCTCTCCTTAAAAAAAAAAACAGCATTGAGGATCATTGTCTTGTGGATCCACTCGGAGAGGCGGAATGGGAAAGCCAAGGAGCAGGTGCATGGCGGCCGGCTCTCAAAAGGCCTTAATTAGAGCGGCCCGTCTTAATCTCGAGACCGGCTTGCCACAAAGCCCAACAAGGGCACATTAATGCCAGCGCATGCCCTCTTTCCTGTCAGTCTGTCGAGACCCAGGTGAAAAGATAATGGAGACGCCCTGATACATACACGTCGCCTGACGGCCATATGGAGACCCTCATGGTCTGCCCTCGTCTCTCCACTTCTCCTCTTTCATAGTCACTATCCAAAAGGTTATAGTTAGAAGTTGTTGTGTGAAAGGTCTGTCCTTCATCCCCCCCGGTCCCCCCTTTGTTTTAGGCTTTATTTTAAGCATGAAAATACACCCTTCCCACCAGCCTTGGCCCAGAGCTCTCCTTTTTCTGTTTCTTTAATGGACTTCATCAAGTCTTTGCCCCATTTTGTTTTAACACCTCAACATGTACTTGTGTTTTCATGCTAACAACGCTCTTCATCCCATCACGCAGAGGACAGTGCCTGTCTTTTCATGACGGCACCATTTCTATTTAGTAAAAATTTCTCCTCATTTATTTTAATCTATTTCAGCTTGTCCTCTTACTTCCAGCACATCTTGGCCTCATAAAACGGCAAGCTTCTTTTCTTACGCTTCTGCTCATAATCCAGGGTTAAATTATACATCCGTCGTCTGTTTGTTACAGCTGCTGTGTAGCTATACTGTATGATTTCACCAAGAGTCGCAAAGTCAGTCTTACGGTCGCAATTTGATCGCATTGCAGTGGACACCACGTCTGCAACAGCATGGAATCGAAACAAACAAACAAAATAAGAACATTGAGTCACATAAGTAACTGAGGGACAGTGGAATCGTTATTCAGTACTGGTGGTTATCAAACCACATTTACAAAGCATTTACATTAAATATTTAGTGTTAGTTTTTTGAGGAACTAACAAAGTCACACTATGAGAAGTAAATTTGACATTAGGCTTTTCACCGGAACTTAAGAGGAGGACACCTAGAATTTAAAGGGTACTTACATTGTTCTCATCTGCTTTTAAATCAGGACTTCAGTTTTCATTACAGTATATATGAGTTCAGGGTAAAAGGAAAAGTAGGTTGTGAAAATAATTTAGATATCTACCTATTGCAAGCCAACCTTCCTCCTGTCCCGTTTTTCTGTCACTTTTAGAAGGTGTATTGAGGAATAAATGAACATTGGAGTGGAAAGATGAATGGATGGGCAAACAAATAAATAAATTAGTATGATGCAATACTACAACATTTCAACTCCTGCAGCAAGGCTATTTCTTTAAGTCTCTCCCAGTTGCTTCACTGGCCTTACTCAGAGGGACTATTGGGCCAAAGTGGACTTCATCTCCATTCTAAGTCAGTAGAGCAAGTTCAAAGCAACAGCAGATCACAATAAACTTGCCCGGCTAAAGACACAAATGAGACACTTGGAACTTGAAGCATGGCAATAGAGGAGAACGTTTTCCCCTCCAAGATGCATTACCTCAGTGACGTTTTTCTTTCACGTGTAATTTATTTTTGCAATGGTAAATAAAAACAAGTGAAGATAGCATCTGCCTTCGGTTATGTGACAAGTTTAGTGCCGATAAACATTTTGGAGATCCTGGTGTAATGGACAGATAACTATTTGGGCAAGATTTTGAAGTGATTTGATACTTAAGAATCTTCACACCCGTGAATCCCTGAGCCTGAGATTTGTCCAGAATCTGAACACCAGGGCCTTCTTCTTCCAAACTGAAATGTATAGACTACCCACTGGCTTATAGTCGCTTGGAAACTTGTAAAAATGAGACAAAAAGTAAAGAAAAAGACAATCAAGATACCAAATTATTCTAAAACAAACAACTAAGCAAACAAACGATTAAACGGTGAGGAATTAGCTCTTGTGTTGCATGAAAAAAATTACATGACTCTTGAAACACCAACCATTTCAGTACCACAATGAAGACAGAAAACTAATTTTACCCCTTTGATTTTAATCAGCGTGTAAGCATATCTGACATTTAAGCATTAACCGTGATCTCTTTTGACCTTTAATGTTCCACTACTTTCATCCCTGGTAGACCCTAACCCCTCCTCGGCTGACTGCTCACTGTGTACGGTCCTTTGACAGTCGGTGCATCCTGCAGAGGAATGCAATGTCCTCACAAGGAAGAACAAGATTTCAGGTCTCCAGACGGCAGAAGATGGTGCCTGAAAGGCCGATTACCCAGCGGGTTATAATTAAACTCGTCCGCGCTTGATGAAAACGGATTCCATTCACCAGGCTATGGTTTGTAGCACTTAGACTTTTATAACATAATTATAGCCCAAATCAAATAAGAAAGCTTAATATTTCAGCAGGATGAACATGTGTCCAATTTCAACAATTACAATGACCTCAAGGTGGAAAAACACGGGGCTAGGTGGATTTCACATTGTGATTGCTTTCCGTTTGGGTGTTCATAAACCACCGAGGCTTGGAGAAGTTGAGAGACTATGGGTTCATGAAAAGATGCATTGAATGTGGATAATTATTTTTGTATTTCTCACTTTGCTAATTTGTTAATTTAGCTTAATGATACTGATAAATATAATCAAACAGCTCCTGAGGCACCAACAATCTTTGCTAGTCAAATTCATTTCTAGTCTACATAACTTTTGTTTAACTTGTTTAGTATTTTACCATTTGTAGCTCCTTGATATGATATGACGGCTCGGTGATTAGTACTGTAGCCTCACACGTTCAAATTCGCATTTGCTGTAGTACGTGGTCTGTGATGGACCCATACTTGGAAGAGAGCATTCACCCAGCCTTGCACCCTGTGCTGCTTGGGGTATGCTCTGGGCCCCCCTGGCTAGCTAGCTAGCTGTCTAGCTAATAAATCTCATAAATAAAATGCAGATCATTTAAAGTGGCTAAGTGCAAACCTCCATCCAGTCACATTCAGGTACATAAGGTCACGTTATATGATGCATCCTTCCCTGGTGTGATTTGTACGCATTTCAAGCTATGAACAGTAGAATAGGTTTTTTTATAATTAAGGCTGGTCACATATAGTTCTTAAATATCATTTTTTTTTATCTGTCTCTCATCACATTCAGAGATGTACTGAAAAAAAATAATATAATGACTTTTATTAAGTCAGAAAATATATCCAGTAACACAAGGGGCTTCTTTACAAATTAGAATACAACCCCAACTTCTCCACCCTCCCTCAAATACCTTCAACCCGTCTGCCAAATATGATCTTTGCACAATCAAAAATGTATTAAATAGTAGTACTGTCTGGTCTTGTTCAGCTGGAATGTGGTTGAGACCAGACAAAATGGCATGCATCCCATTAGAAAATCCAATAAATAAATAAATTAGAAGAAAAAAAAAAACTACAAAATAAGAAGAAAGTTTTTTTTATGCAGGCGCATTAAAATTAGGACACGCGAACAGTGCATTGCTTTGTCATTTCGATGTACTGTTCCTCACTATAATGACCATGTAAGCTGCCTGAATGAGAGTGTCGGCCTACTTACGTTTTTAAATGTAAGCACCATAATGTCCAAACGCGTTCTTAGGCTATGCTTTTAAATGCATGTAAACAATTGTGACAACTCATCCGCCCAAGACTTGGTTTCAGATTAGGGAATTTGTCTAGAACCATTTTTTTCCCCCAGATACAAACGAAACTGATTAAGAAGGCATCACCAAACATCCCACGCAGAAGAAAACAAATGCAGCAAGTCGTTTGCTTGCTTAAAAGGCTAGCTGTGGGTCAGTCGCGGAGGATCCCCTCGCCCCAACTTTATACTCATACCCTACCATAAGGTCTCAACAGACGGTTGAGAAGACCTGACCTCTGTTGGAAGGACGCAAGACTTGCCGGTGACCTCAGCCTGTAGATGTTGCACAACACCCGTGCCGGGGGGGGCCGCGTGTGTCCCGCATGCCAGATCTAATGTTTCATTCCCACACAGCCGCGGGGCTGGGGGCTGGCATGGTGAAATATGCGAAAACAGGTCAGGACAGCCCAGGAGAAAGCAAAGCTCCGACACCCTCGTGCCAAACCTGTCATGCCCATCAGCAGTAAGCCCCTCACTTTCAGCTCTTCAGCAGCTAACAGTAGCCATTTTAGGTGAATAAAATAATCTTAACTTCCAGTTAGGATTTGTTGTGCTGCTTCGAGAACTTTCATTTGAAATGAATGCTTGCTGAAGGCAAGGTACCCTTCTTTAAAGTAGCTATTGGGATAGAGTAACATTAATTGACACTGCCTTCTAAGTACCCTAGGAAGCAACTTTGCCATCACTGGGAACTGCACAAAAACCAAACAATAATGCATTAAATGTTTCCTTTTTTTTACCGTATTTTGGTATAGTGAGGCTATTATAGTGTCATTAAGCAGAAACGCGGATATTGCATTTGGCTTGAAAAGGGCACAACTTTTGCAGTGCTGATTTGCTATGAGATGGGGAGCAGTATCTCCAGTGGATGTGTGCTGTCACAGATTTGGGGAAACCACAATCCTGTTTGCAAATGAGACCAGCACTGCACGGTGAAGACCTTCCCGGATATCGTAGAATGAAGAATTTTCTGAATGCACTTAACTTTCTGCATCCTCTAAAGCTTTAAAAAGTAGAAATAAGACATATAAAGGGTAAAAACAGTGCTCATTCAGTGGGAGCCTTTGAGGAATCTTGGGTTTGCTGGGGAAGGCTCTGATCTGCTAGTGCAATGCATCAAATTTGTATTGTTCACATGATTTTGGTCTTGACTGAATTCTGGGGCCAGCATTACATGTGTGTGCATCCGTGTCCCAGAGAGATAGAGAAGTTTTCTACACCTTAGTCATTAGATGGAAGCAGGAAGAACTTGCATGGAGAAAGACTGCTTTAGTCAGAGAAGGAAGTGTTCACAGTGAAGGGGAGGATCTCTCATTGGCATCTGCGTGTCTGTCAGTGTAATTAGCCACAGTCTTAATTTTAACATTCAAGGTGATGTCTTTGTGTCTCAGAGACTCCCCAAACGTCACGCAGGTTTCCATCATCTCGCTACACCGCACCGGTCATCTGAACTGCCTTCACTTCTTCGTGTTTAAGTACAGCTGCAGTTAGTTTTCTGGGAATGTCCAGCTTCCCCGCCTCACATGGCTTTTTCTGCTCTGAACTGAACATAGATCTGATTAACTTCAGCCTCTGTCGTGGTTCTAGATTACTGAGTGAGAATAAGCTTTTAACCTGGCCTGCCATTTTAGTTTGATTTGCTCTAACCACCATCCCTAATGATCATCATCACCCCTGAAAGTTGGAAAATGGCACAAGCCACTTTTTTTAGTGCACTAATACATATTGGAAAACACATGGCATTCTAAACTGCAAGTCGGTGTGAAATGACCTTTTTGTTGGCTTTTCTGAATTGTGTGGTCACGAGAACCTATAAAACATGTATTTGACATATGCTGATCAGTCCGAACACCACAGCATGTTGACGTTGAGCTGATTTCAAAAAACAACCACAGGACTTGTTTTTGTCTTTCTTGAACAAACATTAATCTGTTGATCCACTGTGGGAGTGGATATACCTGTGTGGTGTTGCATTACCAAAATGCGGGAATCCAGAAATGAAACCTGATGGACATAACTGACATCCTGTCCACAGTGTCCCCTTGTCCCTCAATGCCTTTGTTGCCTGTGATTTCTGGGACAGGATCCAGGCTCACAAAAATAAAAATTAAAATCACTAAAAGATGGATAGATGGAAAGTTTTTACCCCATCCAAAACTTTTGATTTACTGTGTCAGGCCCTTGAAGTGACATCGGGGAATTCCAACACATGGACCTCATACAAAGCTCTGAAATAATGACGAGTGAAGTTTTCGACCAATGGTCTTGGACTGAAATTTTCAGACATCCCCTGGGCTACTGATCAAACCCAGCCAGAGATCATGGGAATGTTCCGCAAACCATTTCCTTCTTACATCAGCAGTTTACAAGTATCCTGATTGCATCTCATGTCCTACCTCTGTTTTTAAGTTCGATGTCAAAATGCGGGAACACCAGCCTCCAACCACCTGCCCACCATGACCAAATGTAATTTCCTGCAGTGGACAAGGATGCATCTTATGTTTGGTACAGGTATCTTCATCCATATCTCAAACATGGTCACTTGAAAACTGGGCATTGATTTCTGTTTCAGTTATACAGAAATTAAAATAGAATTTTTTTACTCCTTGCATCTTGGACACAAATTTACCACTTAATATTTTACACATTAATTTTGTTTTCCTTCAGTGAAACAGCTAAAAGTCATACATAATACTTGCTTTCGGGTGATTCTGTGGAAACATGCAGGTCTTCAAGAAAGATCGTACACTATTTCTATTTTCTATGTTCAGTTTTCTCATTTGGGCAAACAATTCCTTTGACCTTCAGTGCAAAGCTTCTCAGGAGATGTTTCAGCTTAAAAATTGTGTTCTAATCTTTAATAGCAGTACCAAATAAACAAAAGCTAATTTGACATGTTATAGGTACAGTCCGCATCATTCAAGTTCTGTTTATTTGTTCAAATCAGCTGATGAGGGCTAAGAAGAGAAAATGTTTTTTTTTTTCCAGTTTGTTTCGCGTATGCAAAATTTGGAATGAAGATGGAAAACATTTATTTAAGAGGGATTCATTTCTTAACATTTGTATTATTTAAGTCAACTCAGATTTTCGGCATGTTTTCTATAATCAAGCCTGAAAACATAAAACACAGTTAAATATCTGCATTATATAATAATGCAGCATTTAAGGGATGACATTTTTCTGTTTGCCTTTTTGTACAAATTAATTAAAGGCTCCCTTTCCCTCCCTGTAACTTAGTGCAGGAGCAATTTCTCTGAAATCCTTATTATCAACTCTACTGGGGACTTAACCCTCAAACCCCCAGACACAGAAGTCCCTTTTCAAGCTGATTTTTCAGGCTTTTTCAGCCACTGCAGCAGTGTCCAGACCTGGAAGCTGATGATGTTTGTAGGAGTGGAAGTTCACACATGTGCGTGCTCAGGGAAGGGGGGGTAATGTGCCTGGATCTGCAGCGGCTAGGAATGAGGGGGCAAGCCAGGAGAGAAAAAGGAAGATGGAAGTCAGATCTGTTATCAGATCCTTCATCAACCAAGAAAAATAGGGAAGAGTCGAGCCCCTATGCCCAGTACTCATTTCACGCATATCTTCTACGGGACATGTTCCTACCCATTGAGGCCATCTGGTCCAAATGGAACATAAATTGATGTGAGTAGGGACAGGGACCAATTTGTTTTCACCCTAGGGGGCTAGAGGCAGGCTGCTATCCCCCTCCCGCCCCTCCTGGTGTGGAAAATATAAATATATATTCCATAGCAGAGCGCTGCCCGATCCGGATAGCTGCATTCTGACCAGGGAGAGGCCGCATGGCGTCGACATAGCGGGGGCCAGCGACTTGTGAATCGACCTCGTTCGCGAACTCCCTGAGAACGCTAGAGGGAATTCGGGGAATGGGGCTGTGAGACCTAGAGTGGGCATACGGGGATTGTACATTGTCGTACGCAGTATTATACGTGCGTTTCAGACATTTTTCGCAGACATACTGTCAAAGTCCCTGCTCAGTGCAGAAATAAACACACCAGTGTAGGTCTGCGGCTCTGACACAGACAATATATGCTGCTGTGTTCTCTGAGACCTTAAATGTCTTTATGGTCGCCTGTTAAATTCAAAGCCATAAAAGTCATTGATCATCAAAGCGATTTATTACCCCCAGTAATTAAACCGGCCACCTTCATAAGGCATTTTGAAGCTTAACTGTTAAATTTAGTTGCTTAGTTGATGCTTTTGTCCAAAGTGACTTATGATTTTTGGCTGTATATACACGGCTGAATGTTTCATTCAAGCTATTCAGGTTAAGAACCTTGCTGAAGGACACTACAGCAGAGGTCCTCAGGGATTTGGTCCTTAACTTCCACGCTTCCTCCTGCCCCAAATAGCTGGACCTGAATCACACATCTTTGGACCACATTTGGAAAGAGGAGTACTTTGGAGGAAACTCACATGAACATGGTTAGGGCGTCAGAGTTTCTCTCCAAAGACGGCTGGATTTGAATCCAAAACCCTGCAGGTGTGATGAAGCTACGCAGCGGGAAGCAGACCCCATTGGAGAACCTAATACCGCTGGTGGGCTCACACCCAGCGTGAACCGCAATCTTAACGACTGTAAAATTATATCGATGTTCCTTTATGATGGATCGGATGAATCTAGCTGGGTCGCACTGGGAGCTGCTGTGTGTGCACTTCCTGTGTCGGCTTTAAGGGGCCGCGGATTCATCATATTGCACAGTATAAAATGCTGGTTTTGGCTTCTTTGCGGTCCATTGGAACAAAACGATGCTTTAACCCATACATGCCCCAAGCCATCCACTGTTCAGTAAAGAATGGCATATATACAATTATGTCATAGATACGTCCAAAGAACGTAGCACAAGTTGAATCTTCGAGTGGGGTGCCTCGCCATTTTCTGCTGTGGGCACTCTCAACGTGGACCGTTGCAAATCTTATTACAGATAACCAGCAATTTACCTGGAATCTCCTATAGAAGTTTCCACTGCTCCAGTGCTCCTCTCAAGGGGGCAATCTGAACAGTCACTGGGACATGTGACACCAGACAGGTGTTTTAAACTTATTTCAGTTAAGGTTTTAAGAAGGGAGAGTAAAGACAAGAGTACAATGTCCCCTTAATTACAGCTGATAATAGAAGGACATTCTTTAATTCACGGAAAGCTCTCATCGAGAAGAAAGTGTGTTACACCCCTGACTCTGATGGAAATGGTACTCACAGTTGCTGCTTCAACACATGCCTTGTAGGTGTGTGTATGTGTGTGTGTGTGTGTGACAGAGAGTGTTTGTCTACCTCATGGTCATCTTTTGTGGCTGACCGCGTGGTAGTTTTTCATTCAGAAAAAAAAACAGGTGCTCATAATTTATTGCATCATGCGTGTCTGCATACATGCAAACATATACATATGTCTGTTTGGTAAATTTGAGAATGCATATGTGAGCCGATATATATATAAATTTATTTTTGACTACTAAACAAATGGTAGAAACAATTTCAGTTAGTGGTGAAATTATGGTGACAAGGAAAGACTTAGGTAAAGAAAAACAAAGCCCTTTTAGAAGTGAATAACATACCTGCCATTAAATTAATAACCCTGCGGCACCTGGGCTGCATGGGGAAAGGGACTCTGCATGTCCTGGAGCCCCACAGGAAATGGATGGAAATGAGGGCTTTGGGGGGACCCGGGCCCTGCTGGGGTGCTGCTCAGCAGAGAAATGGCATTACGCAGCCTGTCAGGAAATGCAATAGAGAGGCAGCCTTATGCAGAGAAGTGTCCCATTCCAGTCACATACATTCATCATCAGTGACACTGACAGGCCGCGGCACGAAAACCCATCAGCTGCTCTACTGAGAAGGTCGAGTCTTTCTGGACGGTTAAAAATCCACCTGATTTTTAACCCCACCCTTTTTTTTTGTTTCCCAAGGATGATTATGACAGTCTGGACAGCGTTAGGCTGGATCTCTAAATCAGCCACACTAGATCTGTACGGAAACTTCCATTTCTCTGGACCTGAAAATGTGAATATATCTAAGAATCTGTGAAAACGTATGGGTGGGGTGAACTGCAAGCGGTAACTGTAACCGTACTCACTCCGGTCCTTACCGGGTCAAGGTTAATGTGTGAAACACCCACATAACAAGACAGCAGGGATGATCATCCCCAGATTGCTAAGTAAATAAGGGTCGGCACAGAATTACTTAAGCGCCGTGCATGACTTGACAGGAATTAAAAAAAAAAAAAAAAAACAGTAGCACGGTGTTCTTGTCATACTTTTTTGACAGAGCTGACTTTTACTTCTTCACCTGCTCAATGTTGTTTATCAAGTTTGCCTTTTTCTCCTCTGAGAGACTGGCATTCTTGAGAGTGTGTTTCAGCCAGAGAAAGGCAGAGCTGCAGACTTCTTAGAAACCGTGCCGAGACACCACAAACGTGCGTGACTCACAGATAAACCCTTCTCAGGTTTGTATCGCGTCTCTTATGGCTGGTGTCATCAAGCTGGGCTTCAGCTGGGCTTGACGCGGTTCAAGTTCGCCGCCGGCTCGCGAGGAGCAGACGTGTGCGTCGATGTCATAGGTGCAAGTTTCACTTTAAATAAGTGGAGAAACTCACTCTGCCATGACACACAAAAGCTCTGTCTGATGTCTAGCCTCGGACCCCAACAACCCTGGATATTACCAACATTCAAGCACATTATCGGTTTGTGCCACTATGGGCTTCGCTGTCATCGGTGAGCTTCTGCATATATGAGCAGAATTCCACAAACAATTCAAGTGATGTTGACAATTACACGTCTTTGAGACACATCTAGAAGACTGCCTATATAAACTGGCCCTTGTCATAGAAAACCTGTTATTTGTTTGTTGTTTAGCACAGAATATTCTCATATTGTTATTCTAAGTAGCTCAGCAGGTTCGTTTATCCAAAGCAGCTTGCAATATTCACGTTTTCCTCTGTTTGTAAGAAGGGGTGTTTCACTGGAAAGAAACGTAATCCCCCTAGGACTCGAATCAAGAATCCACGTCCTTATGAGTCCACATCCTTCTCCAGCACACCTCCTGCTGGGTGAAGTGAGCCTGTATTCTCAGGAATTCTCCAGAAGTTTTAGTCGCTCGCTCAGAAGTGAAGGTGGTGTACCTCTGAGACTTCTCTGTACCTCCTGTGACTGAAATGCTCTGTTGGTTTGACCTGTGGCGAGGTATCCTTCCTGCATTTGACGAAAGATGAAAAACTTGGCTATAAGTGCATCTCTATCCCGAAATACTGACTTGCTTGTTATTTGCTGACATCTCATTCCACCCAGTCCACCCTAACATTCGATACTGGACTGCCACAAATTTAGTGTACAACAGTTTCCATTGTGATTATGTAGAAATCTTCTAGTCAAAATACCAAAAACGAGTAACTGTAAATGATAGGAACATTTGCATCTCACTTATGAATACCCTCGGGGAACTTCAAGTGGTGACCAACATATTTTTCTTATGAAATGTCAAACCACATTGACAAACTGAGCACAGTCTGGCAGTTTCAAGTGTAATAATAATGAGAGCAGGACACTGTTTGAGTACGGTTTTTACGCTGGAGAATAACAGACAACCCACAGCATTTTCCGCTATAAGATCGGCAGCCAGCTGAAATCTCATTTACATATACTAACCAAAAGCCAGGCACTGCAAATAAACACTGCAAACTTTGAACCCAAAGTCAGGGTTTGAAAAGACAAGAAGCACCCAGATGCACACGGGAATCTCATCTTCCCTTATTTTTAATCACTTTAATCTGAAAAAAAAAAAAAAAAAAACTCATCAAAAACTGAGGGGGAGTATTGAAGTAGGCAAAAGTTGCAGTCTAATATGAAAGTGTGAAACACCCACATCGGTTGTAAATTTCACCAAGTGATTAATGTGCTTTGGCAATAGCTGTGTTCAAGCATTAATTAATAGTTCCACCAGACGGCACTGAGAACGCTGAGTGGCCACACATGGCCCCGCCCTCTGTCCGTCGCCATGGGTGATTCTGGCACGCTCTCCCAAACCACACGACAAGTTCCATCAGCTACAAAGCCCGTCTCCAGTAAAAGGGAACAACTTCAATGAAATACCTCAGAAATTACTGTACACAGGAGGCAAAAAAAAAAAAAGGAAACAGACAAAGTGTGAGACCATTTGGCCCCCACAGGAAGACGACCTCAGCTGTGGCCCGAGTGGTGGTTATGAACCAGGACTCATAGACCAAAGGTTATGGTCGTATGTCTTTTTAAGTAAGTGTTCAACCATGTGAAAAGGGACTGTAGTAATTATTCCATTACCTGCTGTCTCTCTTTTATAAAAAATCCAAATGTAAGACTGAGTATAAAAATCCAGAGAGAAAGCCTCCATCCATCCATACTCCCATCTGTCCATCCATCTGTCCAGTAAATGGTTGTCAGGGGCTTGTAACATCTAAACATCAAATCATAGGAGACCATATTTTTAAACACCAAATGCTGTTGGCTGCCCAAGCACTTTAATGACATCAAAGGCCTTAAGCTTTTAATTGGCAGTAGGAGCACACATGACACACAGAGTCCTGAGTGTGTCACCCGTTGTCACCGCCCTGTACTGCCTCCACAAGAGTTCAAGAGCCGGAGTTAAAGACTTCAAGACTGTCCCATTTCAGTTACGCTGTATCTATGAAGTACTGATCCATCCATCCATCCATCCATCCATCCATCCATCCATCTTTCAGCCTCTCATCCAAATACTCTTAGCAAACACTGTGTTAGCTGAGTTTCTGCCTAATGCTACACATTTACAGATTTTAAACAAATAAGGAAGGGTTTTATTATTGTTCATCCATCTTTCATAGATGCTTATCTGGAGCAGAGTCATGGTGAACTCTGAAAGCACAGGGCACAAGGTGGGGGACAATTTGGATGTGATGCCGGTCCATTGCTGGGAACACATATACACACGCTCACACCCTTCGGGCAATTCAGAGATGTTGAACAGCCTGACCGCACATCTTTTGAGCACAGGAGGAAACCGGTGTATCCAGAGGAAACCTTGAAACCTACAAGAAGAACATGCCAACCATGCCCAGGATTTAAACCCTCAACCCAGAAGGTCTGAGGCCTCAGTGCTACCCAGTGAATCACCTTGGTGCTTCGATATGAACCCTAAACCTGCTGAAAGAGCAATGAAGATCGGTAAATAAAATATCGGATGTCCAAATCTGCCCTTAAACTCTAACTCTAGAGAGAATTGAAAAAAATAAGAGTGTGAAGCACTTTTGACCCCTTTTGACTTTTAAGTTGAAGCCATGTCCATGGAAACACACGCACTGTCCTAATGTTGAAGGGGACATTTCCAGGCAGGATGACACCTCTCACCAAAAAAAATGGGGAGCCAGTGTTTTTTTAATTTTGTTTTTTTCGGACGCATTGCCTCAGCTGTTACCGTTTTGCTCATCTGTTAACCAAAGCCACTCTTGTAATGTCCTTGCAGCAACATTGAAGCCATAACTTGCACTGGATGAACGTGTCAGCCTCAGAAATCAAAAAACGTAAATCACTGCAAATACCATTAGTCAAGAGGTGGGGCTGCTCAGGGTCCCTACTAATAACATCAGGCTTCAGCCAGGAGGTCGGACCACACCACCCTCCCCTAGTGTGGACACTGGATGCCGACAAACCATAAACTGAACAGCTGGATTTGCAACCAGTGCTGTTGCGTGTTTCAGTTTATTTTATCCATGGCATGATCCAGATGTGGGACATTTTTAGCACACAGAAAATGCTTACAGTGGCAGCTTCCTTGTCATCAGTAATGTACAAAGCATTCCTAGTTTGATTGGATATAATAAAATGGCTTAGTTTGGTGGCTCCATGGGTAACACTTCTATCTCACACCTCTGGGGTTGGAGTTTTAAATTGCATCCCTGCTTTTTCTGTGTGCATTGCATGGGTGTACTCTGGATGCTCCAGTTTCATCCAGTGGTCCAACAGCATGCTTTTTTGTTGAATTGCTGTTTCTAAATTACCTATAGTGTGCGAGTGTGCCCTGTAACAAACTGACATTGCATCCACGGTGTCCGCTGTCTCATGCCGCTCTATTTCCACGGATCACTTTTACCCTCTACTGGATACGTGGCTCTGTAAGATGCGGAAACACTAATGATCACCTGCTTCCTTTATTTCGAGGTCTGAAGATGTATCATATTTAGGCAGAAGTCCAGCTATTGCAGTGTTTACGAACACTGTTAAAGCTCTAGTGGATGCTGGGAATGATTGCCTTTGGACCTACAAATTAACCAGAAGATATATAGGCCATCTCGTATGGTGAAGTTACCCCAGATTACTTTGCCATCATTTGTTTGCACACATTCTTACAGGGCAGGGTTTGGAATTAAGATTTACGCCACATTATTCCACAAATGATAGCCCAGCACTAAGTCGTTTCAGAGGCGACGGTGAATATAAATCTAAGAATGCTGCCGTCGCCTTCGTTATCGGAGCCTCAAGGATTGCAGAAATATTCAAATGTGAGTGGGAGCCACAAACGGTCAGATGGGACGAGACGGGCAGAGCTGTTGAACCATGTCACTAATTAATGAAAAAAGGGGTCGCAATTATTAGCATAAAAGATATCTGATATGTCCTTCTCTCTTTTTTTTTCATGAGGACATAATCAAAAACGTTTAAGGTTTCACATGGTGCCAATCACTCATTAATCTTTGGGTCCTTCTGCTTCATTCTGTAGGCACCATATTACCAGTAATAACATATCAGGGGTAATCATGCGTACCGAGTCTGTATTCCTTGAAACGGGATGGAGTTGTAAGAGATAATGTATTCCAAGCCAGACCAACTGCTGCTTGCCGACGAGAAAAAAAAAAACGACTCGGTTGAGTAACTGTAATAATTGGAAAATGATTTTGATAGCCTGAAACAATCTAACATATTACAGAATTTTATTAAAATAATATCAAATCAAATTAACTGCCAATCCGTAATGAATTAGGTTACAAGGTAGGCAGATATTAATCGGCCTTGACTCCCCGGGGGCAAGAGTGACAGGGAGAGAGTGTGTGTGGGTATGTGGGTCTTTGTATATCTGCGTATATACAGTCTGTGTGTAGATCTCTGAGAATGTGTGGGTATGTGTCTATGTGCGTCTTTGCATATCTGCGTGTATACAGTCTGTGTGTAGATCTCTGAGAATGTGTGGGTATACATTTCTGTATATGCGATAAGGTTGAATTCAGATTTAATCAGCCATTGTTTTTTAGAATAAGGCAGAGGACGTGGACCCTTTTCTAACCGGCTTGCTGTGTTTACCCAGCTCAAACCCAGCCCTGTAACTGGCCCCCAGCCCTTGTGAAAACTCACGCCACACATCCCCCCCACACCCCTAATCAAAGGGCCCAACTCCTGTCTCCTCCATCCTAAGTGGCCTTTGCCGTGGCCCCAGTGCACACATCTGGATTGTTTATTGCTAATCAGGCTTTTGTCTGCGCTTTGGAAATCATAATCAGATGCTTGGCTCAGCTGTGTTCAGACAGACTCTGTGGGACAGACCCCTCCCCCCGTTGGTAAGACCCTCCTCTCGCTTTTGGGACAGCACGCACATGCCCCATGAAGTTGAGTGCAGACCGATGCCGTTCCCCGTATCGCCAACGGTACGCTAGTGAGCCACGGAGATGTGGTCCACTGGTCAGGCCGTGGAAAATTAAGGGGAGCTGGGGACACAAAAACTTTAGATGTGTCAAGAACGTATTGTTAGAATTCAGTTTGTTTTCAGAGATTAAGCTGTCAAATAACTGGTCTGGCGCCAGCTCAATCTCTTAAGCCGATCTAAAAAAAAGAAAAGATCTGAATACAGCTAATAGACGGGGCTTAGGAAAGTGCAGAGGAAAAAGGGTTTTTTCCTGGTTTAGGATCGCTTTACCTGGATTTGGCTTTACGCTGAGGGTGGATTAGCTTTGCCGGTCTGTGACATGCTACTTTATATCTGGGTGAAGGCTTGCAGATGACACGGGTCCATCCGTCAACACTGATTAAAAAAATCCTTTACATCAGAAATCATTTCAGGGTGTCATCGGATGTCCAGTGTTGGAAGGACAGACAATTAGTGGGTGTTAATAGCATTCTGAACTCTCCACAAAGCAGTGGATAGGAGACCCACACCTAAGAGATTACAGAGAGCCGAACCGGACTTCAGATCCCACCCACAGCCAGAAATTATACTTTTATTTCTCGCTTTTGCTTTACGCCGTGACGTTGGAAGCACTCAAGTGTACCGGGGACTATCGAAAGAGCGTGTTTAATTTCGGTCATGCGGTACCGTCAGGTTCTGTGACTTTTCAGATTCCTTAGCTATGCCTTATCCACCTGCTAATTCCTCTTACCCTGGGAGTGTGCGTTTGGGCAGATCTGGGTGAGAAGGAATAAATAATTATAAGAAAAATAATGACACAAAACTTGGGGGAAACTTGTTGTTAGTGGAAAAAGAGGCACTCGTGACACTCCTGCCGCCTTCCTCATCTGAAAGAAAAATGTTTTTCTTTCTTATCGTTTTTAATTAGTATTTTGAAGGTTTTCCCCCCTCGCTTTATTTAAGTCTGCAGTTAGGAGAGGAGGATTAAAAACCTCAGAGGAAAGACAAGGGAGTTGAGACACAGGGAGAGGGAGGACAGCTCATTTTTATGCAGGCAGAGGGAGGACAGCTCATTTCTGATCCGAGGGGGGCTTTGCAGGCCAGGGGGTGACAGCTGTACTGTCTTGAGCCTGGATTTGAATTTGAATTCTATCTAACGATGCAGCTATGCACGAACTTGGCAGGGCGATCTGGTAATCTCCTTGACACAAATGCCTGGTCTTCTCTTATGTGCCCTCTCAGAGATTTGAGTAATTAAAGTTAAATTGAAGGAATAAAAAAAAATATATCCTTTCCGCACCAAAGCTGCCTTCGTAAAGCCAAGTGTGAATAGTCAGGGTCGTCTTTAAAAGCGTAATCCCAAAACGGTTTCTCCTGTTAACAGGGTTGCCAAACTTCGGAAGCCTCCAGATAGTAATAATGCATGGCTGCAGTTCATTCACCTTGGCTGTAGGGCAACGTATTTAAGAAATTAAAAAGAGGAAAGATTTGAAGAGGCAGTTCTTTCACCTTTAATTAAAATAACAACATTTTTTTTTTTTGCTCCTTGATCCACCTGGGGATCCAGAAAGGGCCGGGGTTGGGTCAGCATCCGTTTATTTTGTTTGCTTGTTTTTAGCCAAATGAGATACCCGATTGTTTACACATAAGATGATATTCTGAAAGCACATTTACATTTGAATATTCATGTGAGTATTTGACGCTGATTACCCACGGTATCATGTTTATTCAACAGTTTGCCTGAGTATGGGAGCGAGTGTTAATGTATGTTTATCTTAATCTATACGTGTGGCTTCTTCTACAGAACTACGCTGTACTGTATCCACTAGATGATTAGATACTAGCTTCGCCGTATGAGTATAAATGAAGGTAACCTCTGACATTGCCATTTATGCTGGATCGGCCTCAGAAAAGAGCCAAATACACATACATTCTCCTTATCTTGTTTCTTGAGGTTGTTTTCAGCAAGACTTGCCTTAAAAAAATGTATGATTCAATTTGTAAAAAAGAGTTTTGAGAATCAGGGTAAATATTTATTATTCGCAATTGGATAATAAATGACAGCGGTCTAAAAATAATTCAGAAATAATTTGTGGTGTGCATCTATAGTATTAAGCAAACATATATAAAAATGCACATATACCTGTATACACAAACACTGTTTTTATAAAAAAAGAAACCCTTTTTATTTTTGCAATAACTTTGTTGATCCTGAGCCAGTTTTGATCATTTCTGACTGAATGGCTATGGGTCTGCGTGGAAGTTAATGAAAGTTAATGGACTTTTCGAATAACGGTGCTGCAGTGGATTTCATGGTTTTTGTGGTGCACCACCCTGGGAAACTTTACTGTTGATTTTTCTCAACACGCATCATCTCAGACATTCTTAAACATTACTTTAAGGACTTCTGTGTTCTAATTGATGAAATAAAATTAATTAAAAGAAATTGCTACAAGCTAGTTATAAGACTAAAGATGAGAATTTATTTTCAGAATGGATTAGCAAAATGGCTGTCTGACAAAAACACTGAATTATGGGTAAAGCATGTGGCACTAAATTCAAACAGACTCCACGACAAATTGTTACTCTGACCAGATTCTTCTTCTGGCTGGTAAATCACTTTTTTAGTTCCCGAACTTTTTCCCCAATACACTTGAACTGTGCTGAAATAATAGTTGACTGGCTGTAGGATTTCAAGGAGTATAGAATATATATGCAAGGCCTTCTTTTTAGAGCAGGTTCTGTAGAAAAACACTGTAAACCTTGTAAATATCAATATTAAAGCTGCTGTTTAGAGACACAACATGAGAGGAGCGGCAGCAGCTTTAAAAAGACAAGCTACACAGGAGTTCGAGTTTGGAAGGCTTGGACATCAAAACAGTGGCGGTAACCTGTGTGGGCTTTGTGCAAGAGGCAGCCAGAGGGTTTTACTCGGTCTGCTGCAGCAGACCGTGAGGCAGCCAAGCTGGCTGGCGAGCGGCTGAGCATGACAGGCCCACATGAAAGCCGGAACACCACGCCTTGATCCAGGACTCTCCCTACCTGTCCGGACACACCTGAGAGAACCCACTGCCCCCCCCACCCCCCCCAGGTCTGCAGGGCTCAGACAAGCGTCTGGAGTTGTAGTCGCCCCCCAGGCTAGAGTTTTGAAGTGGGGGGGGGGGGGGTGAAACATTTAATTGCATTAGCAAGCCTATTGTAATTTATTCTGATTTTAAGTGCTTTTAAAACAGCAGTGATTCTTCTTTGGATGGACAGAACTTTTCTGAATTCCTCCAGCGGCAGCACTTTGGCCTTAATGGTCTGGATCAGACTGAAGTTTAACGGAGACCTGTTTAGGGTGATTAGCTGTGTTATTCCTATCCTACCCCCTTGCCTCCAGTCAGAGAGATTTTTTTGTTTCTTCCTTCCATTATCCCATAATTCTGTCTCCTGCCACCCAATGTTAGAAAACAGTCTCAGTCTGCACATAAAAGCCTCAAGAAAAGACCAGAAACCACAAAAAGACCCAAAACAGGCCTTGCAGGTAACAGCCTTCCTTCTAAAGTAAAGTTAGTTATGGCATAATCAAAGGGTAATACATACATAACATTTATTTACTTAGTGGATGCCATTGTTCCAATACATTCCAAAAGGAGCATATTTCACAAATTTCACAGTATGGATTCATGAATGAAGTGCAATCATGATAGGAACCGGTGACAACAATCTTCTAGCACACAGGACTATAAGTGCAATTTTTATGCAAAGTTCCTTGTATATTATATACAACCTCTAGGAAGGGAACGATTGTGTGCTTTCTGGGGATTTTGTCATTAGTCATCCATATTACTTTTCCTTTATTTTCCCGATATAAGAAGCTCCTAATTTTTGTAAAGATCTAGGAGCCAGGGCTTGACTCAACTTGATGTTCTCCTCAGGATTCAATATGCACAACGCAACATGAGTCTTTGACCTTTGTGTTAACTGTAGCCTTCAGGTGATACTGATCTCTGAAAGTTTCTGAACAACAGAAGAAACTTTTTTTTTCTTCTACCTTCTTGGACCAGTTACTTTGATAGCATATAAAAAGTTGTATATGGAAGGAATAGAAGCCATTTTAAAGCTGAAAATCATTTTTAAACAATTGGTGTGTGTGGTAGGCCCATAGCCCTTTCAAAGCATTTTCTAGGCTACTTCCTGGATTTTTCTAGAACTTTTTGGCTAGGAGATGAAAAATGCTGCTTTCACTTAATAATAGTGCTGAAATTCTAAGTGCTGGCTAGTTAAATGTTAGTAAAAAGTCCCTCTTTCTACTGCTACTATTTATTTATCATGGACTTTCCCAAATTCTATGTATAGATGAATTTATTTGTTTTAGGTTGTTTCATCCCCATAACCGTGTCCAGGATAAAAGGCCAGAAGATGGATGGATAGAAGGAAGTTATATGATGTTTACACACTATATATAAAGTTGGAAACAGATGATTTTAGATTCTCAGCATGATTGCTGGGAATTGTGTTTCAGACTCAACTGACCGCTGCAATCCCCCCACCCTCTCAGATGCCCCAGTGACAGGCCAAGCTGACGCTTCAAAAACGTCATGCAGCACAGGCTGCTGTGTGGCTGCCACCTGTGGAAGACGGCAAAAACTGAAAACCCAGCAGGTCAGCAGGACATTAGCACTAAGGATTTTTGATGGAACAAATGAGGCTTTGAAACCTGTGTTTTTGATTGATAGTTCGGGATGTTCCTTCCTGCCATGGGTTTTGAAGCCTCATTTGTCCCATAACTACTAAGGATAGTGAGCAAATTTAGAGCCTCCTTGGAGGTGGCAAAAGGACTGACTGTGAGAATCCCTCCCAATTCCAATGAAAAGACGAGCTCAGCTTTGAGCTGTGAAAAAGGCACGAAAAAAAACAGCTTTGATTAAGGACGTTAAAGAAGGGTGTTTTTTCCATATGTGAATTAATTTACACCCAGAAATTATTCCTGTCTCTACCTCCCTAATTTCGTTTTAAATAGACGTTTTTTGCTCAGTTGACGTGCTGTAGACTTGAGCACGATGCTCATTTTATGTGGACGTTTCACACGGGGTTAATGTACGTGCAAAAACGGCCAGCTTGAATGACATCATCGTCCCTGGGCCTTTAAAAACAAAACAGTTACTAGACAACATTTCGTAACGAATGTCCCTGGTCTGTTTATAACCTGTCTTTAAATTAAGTAAACTCTTGGCTTAGAGGGTTAATAAACCTTGCAGGACGACAGGCCACAGAATATACCGCAGCAGTAATAACTGTCACGCCAATTGCCTGGTGTAGTGCCGGACAAGAGAGACGCAGGTGGCCGTATTTATCAGCGTATTGACTTTCTGACTGCGGTGTCGCGAACCCTTTTGTCATAAAACTAAGCACTCAGAGCAAGTGCTACGATCGATGAGAGCAACGATCTGCCAGTTCCTCTCCAGGCAGAATTTTCCAATCTTACAGTCACTTGGTGACCAGGAAAAAAAAGGTTTGTGAATGGATCTGAGCTTGTAAGTAGGAGAGCCTGATTCTGGGGTATATTTCAGAGTTAGCCTAATATCAGTGACATGACAATGCAGACCACCGTGTCAAGCTGGCCGTGACAGATATGCAGCAAATGTCGCCTTCTTATTTGCCTAATATCCAGTGCCAACCTGGAACACGTCACCCATGCTCATTTTCAGCCTCAGGTCTAGTATCACCTTCGTAATTTTCTTGGTCTTCTGGTACTAGGGGCCCTCCATACTGCTCTCCTTGTCTCCAGGATGGGATCCAAGGGTGAAAATGTCAAAACTCCAAGTGAAAACCCCAACTGTCTGCCTTGGGGGCTAATAATTGTCTGAATGCAAAGGATCTCAATGCTTATTTGAAACTGCTAAAACAGTTTGCATACATGCAACAACAAAAGCAAATTACTTAAAAGCATCCACTGAAATGTATCATCATGCCCTGAAAAATCGCTGAAGAATTTAAGAAGTTGTCTTAATAATTCAACAAATCAAACATACATTAAATGTTATGAAACATTAGAGCTAAGAAACATTTAACGTTACGAAACATTACTGAATGCTTTCTCATGAGAGATACCAAAATATAGGTTATTACATGAATTTATTGTCACTAATTCATACTATCCTCAGTCACAGATCTGTGTTCTCAGATGGAGCCCAATGGTACTGGCAAACACGCTGTTGGAGACAGCAAGCTTCAGTGTGTTTCTCAGCAAGCTTCAGTGTGTTTCTCAGCAAACTTCAGTGTGTTTCTCAGGAGGGTCCTTTGTTCTCCAGCAGACTTTATTACTTAAAGACATTGAGACTGACAGCTTAGACACTAGTCAGCATATGACGATTACCAGACTGGAAGTCATGCTAAATAGTGTGTCAGTTTAGCTGCTCTGACCCAACAATGGGAAAAGACCCCCAAGACTGCAGAAGGTAGCTGGACAGCTAAAGTCACACGTTACAACAGGCTGACTATTTATAACTGATTAGTGCAGCAATCATAAACAGAGTGCTTTATTCTTTTCTCTCAAGCATATCTGGAGTGTCTTCAGAAAGAACTCAGCTCCTTCCCCCTTTCTGTTAGACTTTGTTCAACAAGTTTTTAATGATTTTTCATTTGGCATTTATCAACACACAATACCCCACACTGGCAAAGTGAAAATAGAAATTTACTAATATTACAAATCTATTAAAAATAAATTATATCAGCCATTTACATAAGCATTCAGACCCTTTATTCAGTACTTTCAAATGCCACCATACACAGTTGAATTTGGGCAGTTTCTCCCATTCCTCCATACAGTTCCTCTCAAGACATTCCCGATTCAAATTTTAGGTCTCCAGGCTTTCGACTGGCCACTCAGAGATGTTCAGAGACTTGACCTGAAGTCACTCCAATATTCTCTCGGCTGCCAAAACTTGAACCTTTGCCCTAGTCTAAAGTTGAGTGCATAATGGAGCAGATTTGCTCACGGTCCCGTTTGTAATTTGGTTTTGTTAATCTTTTCCTCATTTCTGACCAGGTTTCTAGACGCTGTCTCAGCTCGATGTTATGACCATCATGCTTCATCCTAGATCTGAGATTAGCCAGGTGAGGATCACTACACCTTCTCGTGCTAGACATTCAGTTCAGTCTTTGTCTCATCGAATCATCCTTTCTTCATGCTCTAAGTGCCCTTCAAGTGCAATTTGGCAAACTCCAGGTCATTTGCTTTCTGCTCAAAAATGGCTTCCACTGAAGTCTTTTGGATAAGTTCTCCCATCTTCACCCAAGAAGTTCTGTTACAGAGGCTATCACATCTCTGACAAAGGCTCTTCTTGCTCAGATATCCAGTTTGTCTGGACAGTCAGCTCTACAAGATGTCTTTATAGCTCCAGATCTCTTCCGTTCAACGTTGATGGAGGCCGGTTATGGGCCAATGCCGTCTTTGGGACACGGGGCCACAATACATAGATTTTAAAGATGTAAGTGCAAGTGTGAACTGGGTTTAATAACCAAAAGAACTAAACAATAGGCTTTGCCCTTAGCACAAGCAAATGAACTCAAAAGCAAAACCAGACAAGACAGGATTACAATCATAAACACGAGACAAACATGCATGACTAGGACATTAGCAGTCCACAAACCAGGAACAAGACTAGGGACTAAACCCAGGATTGGCAATGCCCCCTACACAGACAATCCTTATGATTCCAACCTAACCTCAACCAGGGAAACACAAAAATAGTGACACAACAGAACAACAACAAAACAATTAACACTCAACCCAGGCAAGAGGGGAACTAAAGCTTAAGTAACAAAGGAACCAGGTGAGACACATGAGGCTAATGAGGGCAAAGGTGGATCTAAATGAGGAAATGAGGTAGATGAGTAAAACCCAAAACCTGGCCAGTCCTTGGGGATCCGGAGCTCTGGTGCAGATGTGACAGGGCCACTGTGCTCCTGGCATCCTCAATGCATTGCCAGTTTTTCATTTCCTTTTCCATATTTACGCTTGGACACAGTGTTATCTCAAATGTTTACAGGAAGTTCCTTGAGCTATTTGACTTTGTTTTAGTCATGAACTGTGAAGTATGGGATCTTATAAAGAAAGGCATGTACATTTTTAAATCATGCCAAGTCAATATATAGGTGGACTGCAATTAAGTTCTAAATCATCTCAAAGATGATCAAACGAAACAGAATGCATCTGAACTCAGTTTCGAGTGTCGTAGTAAAGGCTGTGCATACTTGTGTAGATGATAGATCTGTTTTTTTATTTGTAATACATTTGCAAAAATTCCTAAAAATGCATTACTATGTTGCATTATTGGGTATTATTTGTTGATTGATGGAAGAAAGTATGCTACATTTATTCTGCAATAAATCTACGTTATAACAAATTTTGGAAAATCAGTGAAGGGGCTGAATAATTTCTGAAGGTACTGCATTAGCTAATAATTGGATTAAAGTGACATACAGGTAATAGAGTACAGAGGGTTAAATGACCCAATGTCAAGATGTGATAAATGCAATGCATTCAATAAATACAATAAATTCTTTCTTGCTGTGTTACTATTTTGCTAGACCTAATATACAATGGAGTTTGCAGTTACTGAGAGCAGGTGCTTTTTGTTTATTTATGCAAATGTCCATGCGTTGCCAAACAGAGCCAATGAGGAAAGCTACTGATGACTGATGGTGTGGACATTGCTAGACAGAGCTGACAAATGTTCTTGGCTGCGATGTCCCTGTTGTGTTAAAGATGGCGGTTAAGGGTCGAAGGTAAGGCTTGTTAATCTTTCTGCCATGGGATGGTCCACTGCGTGGGTGCATGAAGTCCAGTCTTTAACTTCTGTACGGCATCGTATCAATGGGTTAGCGGTTAGTTAAAATGTTGAGATGAACTCCCAGGAGAGGCTGACAGGTTAGTTTGAGGGTAAAGAACATCGGTGGAGTCCCAGCAAAGTCTGACAGGTTAAGAGCCTGGATGAAGTCCCAGCAGGTGTTGATGTGGTAGCTTTAGGTAATGATTGAACGTTTGTTTGACGTAAATGTCTGATTCCTGGTTGAGAGTACATTGGTGTGATTGTGATCAATGTCTACCAGGGGATGCTTTTGCTTTTCTTTGTTTGTTATTGTGTTTATTTGGACTTTAACTGAGTTACTTTGTATCTTCACACCTTCCCAGCAAACAGGGAATGTTCCCGCAATGTCCAATAATGTTCTCATAACGTTCTCAATGTACCTGTAATGTTCCCTGTTTGCTGGTTTCTTGGGATGCTGGTGAAACTACCACTAATTGTTTACAGAAAAAAATGGAAATTTACAGAAATATTCTTGCAGAAGATCTAAAGGGGGTTTCAACTTAATGACAACTAAGGACTCTATGCAAATGACCCCAATCAGGTCAATTTACTCCACACCGTGAGGTTTGCTCTCCCTTAAGGAGATAAAATCTTCAGCCATTTCTCTAATAAAGCTGCTTAATTTTTTACATTCAGTCTCTGCTGAAGAAATGTGTTTACTTTATAGCGGATAACGACACTGATTTGGTATTTTTAATGGAAACCTGGCACAGACAAACTGATTATATTTTTCTTAAGGAGACTGCACCAGCTGGATAGAACCACTTTTAACACGCCCATGTTCGTGGTCCAGGAGGAAGGCTTGCTGTGCTCTACCGAGTTCTCTAACTTTATTCCATCTGTGCTTTCTGTTCTTCTTACTAAGATGTCTGAATGCATTTCCCTGATATTAACAGGTGAATTTTGTCTCATGCTGCTTATCATCCTCTCAAATCAAACCCTGCATTTTTACAAAGATATTTTTCAGTACAAATGCAGCTGTGTGAACTTTAACCCTTAAATGCATACCTTGGGTTGTTAGTGACCAGGATAACACGATCGTCTCTGAATTTGGACAAACGTTTGTGTTTGCCCTCCTCCCTTCAAGTATTCATCAAAAAGTTTACTTTTAATTTGCTAGTCCTAGGATTCAAAAAATGGTTGAGTATATACTTTTTCCAATACTTTTCTTGTCAAAAGTTTACTGGGTCACCAGCAACCCTTGATATGCAATACAGTAAAAATGTGTTTTTTTTTTCGGTGTTTGAAAACCACAAGTTATGCCACTGTCAGTTTTTACTAAGTCAGAAAACATAATTTCAAAAATGTTTGGTGTAAATTTCATGGTTTTGTGAGGTTTTATTGCAAAAATGTTTACGTGCATTGCCGATATGTTTTGCCGAGGCTTTGTGTGACGGGCTCATGAAAACAGAGCGGTTAAAGGGTCAATCAAGATCCAGCTCCTACTATTTTGAGGGCAGGGTGTTCAAGGGGTCTTGAGAGGGCCATGGGGAGAGGAGTTAGACAGGTACCCAAATGTCCTGTTCCCTTAATTCTGAGCCTGTACCCTGCTGTGAGCATCTTCCCTTTTCTACCTGCCCTCACCAGGAATCCCCCACCAAAAACATACATACTGTGAACATTTTCAACAGTAAACCCATAGGTGTTTTGCTAAACCTTGTCTCTCCTTTCCCAGCTTCCACCCCATCTCAAGAAATCAAAAAGGCAACAGACTGCAAAATGCTCCTGCTGGTTCAATAATAATAATGATAAAAATAATAATAATTGTCAGTGGTTAAAGAATTAAGATGCAATCCTGGGAAGGGTTTTGTTCTTAAGAAAAGTGTTTCTGATGGATTCTCTTTGGTTAAACTCACATACTGCATACAAGACTGCAAAACGGTAAGCAATGTATGTTTATTTGAATAAAAGCATCTGATAAAAATCAAAAAATAGTGAATGAACTGCCTGCTTTCTTTGGATCTCTCACAGATGCAATTGAACACAATTACAGTGCTAATCTGACATACCTGTTGATCTGAAGCTCATTTTAAAGGCACAACGCGAATGAAAACAACAATTGTAAAAGTGAGAGGCCTCAATACCATAATTATGTATTTATTTACGCACTATACATAATTACAGCCTTCCTGGGCTTTGGGACTGAGGAAAGGAAAGGCCCATTGAATGAGGTTCAGCAGCCATCGTCATGGCGACAGGTCTTTTCTCTGGGGGTCCAATGGTGATTCCCAGACCTCAAAGACATCATAACAGCACAGGTGCTGTGGAGGTCCATCTCAGAGGAAGGTTAACGTTTAATAAATATTTAATACACCTCTATAAAAGCTATTCCATTCTATCCAACTTTTCTGGGAAAATTACTAGAAAAAAATGAACAATTATCACCCAAACAAAACAGCCTATAAAAAATTGCATTGACCTAAGATGTGATCCTTCCTTATGAGACGACCGTAGAGAAGCATGTTTAAAGGTTGTCATTTTCCTTATGAAACCCTGACATATAGCATAACCGCGGACGTAACTGCATAACTGTAGGAGTCCTAAAGGGAGAAGTAAGCTGCTTTTCTGACACCTTTGCCACTTATCACTTACAGAGTCAAGTGTTTTATTGAAGGTGTTGGGCCACACTTAGCAGCCTTTCTTCTCCACCTGCTGATAGCCTCCTGGGTAATTTGCAGAACACCACGGCACACGGCATTCTATACTGTGGCGTGCTGTACTGACACAAGGAGGGGTTCCTGCACCTCACATTACACTTCAGGTGAGCTCAATGCGTGCTGCCGGACCAAAGTTTAACCAGCTATCACACAACTCTTCTAAAACACACTCCCTCAGCCTGCTTACATTCATCCATTTATTTTTACATCCACTTTATATGTTTCAGGGTCACAGAGGGCATGGACCCTATCCCTGGCAGCTTAGGGCAGAAGGTGGGGAACACCCTGGAAGGAGTGCCAACCCATAGCAAGGCTCGGTCACACACTTACACTGTCAACCACACACTATGGGCAATTTAGACATGTCAGCTAGTCTACATTACATGTTGTTGTACTGCAACAGGAAACTGGAGTGTAAAGAGGAAACCCACGAATTATGAGTGCACTCCACATGCAGAGCACTAGAGGTAGGATTTGAACCCCCAACCCTGGAGGTCTGAGATAAGGCAAGCATACTAACCACTGAGCTACCATGCCCCCTTCAGCCTACCCGCTTCACACAAAGTTGCGTTCTCCACCCAGAACAATATGTCATAGAAACTACTGTACACTTTTGAGGAACACAGGGATAGCAATGATATTTACAGTATATCCATCTTCCAACCACTTTCCCTGGGGACCTGGAGCCTATCCCAGGTTGCATAGGGCACAAGGCTGGGGTATACCCTGGTTGGGATGCCAGTCCATCACAGGACACAAGGCTGGAGTATACCCTGGTTGGGATGCCAGTCCATCACAGGACACAAGGCTGGGGTATACCCTGGTGGGATGCCAGTCCATCATAGGGCACACCCTGGTTGGGATACCAGTCCATCACAGGACACAAGGCTGGGGTATACCCTGGTTGGGATGCCAGTCCATAATAGGCACATTACACATAAGCACAATTACATACTATGAGCAATTAAGAGTTGGGGTATCTGTGCAGATTTGGCCTGTGGGGGGAAACTGAAATACCTGGAGGAAACCCAAATGACACAAGAATAACATGCAAACTCCACATACACAGAAACACACACACACACACACACAGATTCGAACCCCCAACCCTGGAGGAATAAGGCAGCAGTGCTAACCACTGAGCCACCATGCTCCCCTGTACAAACAATAATAACCATAATAATGAACACACCAGGACCACACACTCCGACAAACAGAAAAAAATAAATCTTGTGCAAAACACAAGCAAAGGAAAGCCGTACTATTGTTAATCTAAATAAATCCTGGTGATTGACAACCCTTTTGACTCAGGTACACTTGCTCTCCTACATCTCTCCACCAATGAGATGCCCTGAAGCACCTGTGCAGCTTTTCTGTTGCTTTCCCAGCCAGTCATAGGAGTTCAAATCTCAGCTGCCCTGTTCAGAGGGGTGGGTGGAGGTATCAAGTCCAGGCTCAAGTACACACCCATTGGTGGGAGTGGAAGCACCCTGTGGGGAGCCGGGAATCAGAGAGGGGCCCGGGGAGTTTCCGACCCTGCAAAGGTCATGTTTAGACAAGTAATGTCTCTGAAGAAGGGCCTCCACCCTGAGGATCTGGCTCATGACCCAGTGTCTGTGATTTCTCGTTATGTAAGAAACTGTGATGAATGGTGCAGAATATCTCTGATTATTTCACTTGCTGTCGTTTGTATTAATAACAACATACATCTTCATTCAAGAGGACCATGCTGACTAATTGCTGGTCAGGGCCTCTCTTTTTTAGTCTTAACCTCACAAAGCCACCTTTGTGTACGATTATAGGGACTTAAAGTAAACGTGGTGGCACACAAATTTTTGCTTCTCGACTAAAATAGGACAAAACAGTTTTACAGTCAAAGTGAAATGCACAAAATGGACAGGTTTTTTTAAAGAATACATGAAACAGAGTAACATTCATATCCAGATGAAACTTTTGTAACTGGAACCTCATGAGGTTTTTTGGACTGTTTTCATGACGTGATACGTAGCGATAGCGATGGACATCCATCCATCCATAACTACTTCTCTGTTATAGGGTTATTAGATCTCACAAAACTCAAGACACAAGGATGGGGACAGCCTAGACAGGGTGCCAGGCCATCATAAGGATGCGTGGTAATCTGTTAATTTATTTCTAGCAATATAAAGTCTCCTTCGGTTAGTCAAGCTAGGCGATTCATGGCTTTCATTCTTGCTGAAAAAGAATTTTCGTACTAATAACTATCAACATTATTTTTATTTCAATTAATCTTAGTTTTAGTGAATGCTGTAAAAAATAAACAAATTGATATGTAAACATTTTCATGGACATCCTACTACAAGTTGCATGTAGTACCGTCCAATCAGACGGCAACAGTCCATGTGTTATTGAGCATGTATCCACAGCCAGGCTAACCAGAAATTCATTTTACTTAGTTGTGTATACGAAGCATCTCTATTGACAATTGTCAAAAGACAATCTCTATGGCAACAGACTTGGACGTCTTCTGTGTCAACCCAAGACTGACCTTGCCCATTCTACAGATCACAGGGGAAAAACACACACACACACACACACTGGTCACTCACATCAGTTGTTGCAATTGACATATCAGGATGATGATAAAAGTAGACAAGGAAATCAGACGGTTATGAAAGCATTCAACCATGTAAAACAGAGAATTCTTACTAATTTGGTTTCATACATCAGGTCCGTTCCATGGAACGAGAAACTTTCCCGCTGATATTTCAGTAGTTTTATCTGTAAGAGCCCCATCTCAGACTGCACTGCAGGTCAGAGCTGCATTGAATCTGAGAAACAGCCACACCCTGGTATCCACAACACAGAAATGTTACAGGTAGTGAAATGACCTGGCATTTGTTCACACATATATTCTATGCCTATAGAATAAACGTGGAAAACATAAAATATGAGCAAGTTTAAAAATGATCAGTTCACAATGTGTGGTACAGGGCACACTCAAAGCAGGATCGTGGCACGCAGCACAAAGAAAGTAGACATACAGAGGACATACATGACATTTTCTAACACAGAGATGCTATAAGAGGTTCAGCATCTATTCTACACGCTTTGGAAAGTAGCTGTAGATGTTTGACAGGATTTTGGCTCAGTACACAAAACACTGGATCACAGCATACACGTTGGATCCTTCCATTGTGTATTTTCTGCCTGTGCAAAGGGTGGCTCAGGCTTGGAGTCTGTTCAATGGATAGTGGCCTTGTACTTTTAGGATTTTTCAAAAACATCTCAACTTCACCTCTGACCCCTTTCATGTGTTTTTAGCATCGACACAACACCCATTTGAGTATTTTGCCTTTGCCATCCATATTCAACTCCACTACATACTGTAGCATTGTGGGAGAATGCACATAAATGCAGCCTTTCAAATTATTTCAATGAATCTAACCATTGGATGTGGGATCCTGAAGACAAGTAACCAATGGGCTTTGTGGGGTGAAAAGCTTAATATCAAGCCTCCAGTGAGTTCAGTAAAGTTCGCCTGCTGGGACCATGGGGGTGATCATGTGTTCAGCCATAAATGAGTCACAGTCTGGTTAGCCTTGTCTTTCCTCATTCCTTTTTTAGAAAAGCTTCTACATGTATGGGTTTCTGCATCCTCCTCCTCCTCCATATGACCCTGACCAGGATAAGAAATTTGAAGATGGATGGATGGGTTGGTGTCCCAAGACGTTATTTTTTCACCCAGTAATCTGCAGGAAATTACATGATTGCTGCAAAAATGACTAAAATTATATAAATTGTACGTGCCGTTTCTTTCTGGACTTTGTTAGCCAAGTCACATAATTTCTATGAAACTCTTCATCATTCAATCATTACTTTTTCTTTTTGATGCAGCTAAAAGGAAATTTATGCCAAAAAAAAGAAAATAATCCAGAAAACCAGTTAACAATCTAAAAGACCAGTTAATTTTAACCTGATGGGACTTAGCAGTTACCTTCATTCAGCTTTAATTTCATTCCTGACTATAAAGGGTCACAATAACCTAGATCTTTTTGTACAAATTAGTTTCTTTTCCAAAAAAATCAATAATGCAGGTAGTTGACAGATTTCATTCATATCAATTCCCCCGAAATTTAATAAATAAAATTGTACTTTTAGCCACCTATGCTCTCTCGGGATAATGAATGGAAGGAACTGGGTGGAAGACCAGCTTGAGAACTGCCTGGACATTTGGGTCATGTGACTTCGACAGAAATCTGCCATAGGCCCTGCCATGTCTCTGATCATCCTCTCTCAGCTGGCCCAGCTTCAATGGCAAAGACAGCACGGCCCTGTTATTAAACTCCGACTGACACCAGAGAGAGCTGTAATTCGACTGAATCCAAATGCTCTGCTTTGCATTTCACTCATAAATTAATAGAGAGGAATATTCCCTGAAACCCAACCCTCATGGTTACAATGACTAAAAGGAAACTGTAGAAAAAGAAAACAAATTTCGGTGCCCGAGACACGTGCCAATCACACACAGTTGCGGGGACCATTTCATGTGATTTAGCAAAAATTGTCCAGCAGAATGCCACAGTGTCCTGATGTACTTAAATGTTAGATTTGGTATCTGTTTAACCGAGTCTCTGGTTTTTGGGGCTCTATATCCAAATGAGAAACCCGAACAAGGTTTCAAAAACTGAGGTACCATGAAGTGTTGACCCTTATTGTATGGGGACTTCAAGCCATTGTCACAGGGTTTGGTTCCATGAATAGGAAAAAAAAAAAAAATGACAGGTAGGAAATAAAGACTTCACTGGTTTCTTTTTCACTGCTGTGTTCCTAATGCAAAATTCCTAACAAACTAATGGTTGACAGTAGTGTACTCGATGTGTGGCCATTATGGGCAGAGACAATAAGGGCATGCGACCGTGAGACAAACCACCAAGCCAGTCGCGTCTCACCTCTGAAGCTGGTACGCATGCACAAATCCCTCCGGAACCTGAAGACTGTCCCCCTCACCCCCCTATCTGCACCTTTCAATGGGCACAGTCCACGAACACTCCAAGACAAAAATGTCTCTGGTAGATGAAGAGCAGAGAAGGGCTGTTATGAAGGTACGAGATTTATACGATAGGCTGTGTCAACGTCGCTTGTAAATCAACTGCGGGCGCCTTTAGGTAGCAAGGTCGGGGTATATGCAGATGAGGCAGAGAAGAAATGGGATAGGGAGTGGGTGGAAAGGCAATGTGAGGCCAGACCTCAGTTTTAATCACAGCCCTGAACAGGACAGATCATTCTTTCCTCATGAGAAGTGAGGATGTTGAATCCTCGGTCTGTTTATTCTTCAGATTTACGAGCTGTTGGGTGTTGAAATGTGCCCCACCCAGGCATAAACCCACCCAACTGCCTGCCTGCCATGCTGCCGTCTGATGGCCGTTTCAAACAGCCTTGGGGGGGGTTCCTGATGATCTGGCCAAGCGGTTAGGGATACTGGGCTGAGTGAAGATCTGTGCCCATGCAGCGTGTCGCTCACCCCTGGAGGAACGGGGGGGGAGGGGTTGTGGACCTGCTGTGCTCAAATTTTAGGCCCGCTGCCAGGTTCAAACCCGAGAAAGGTGCAGTGGAAGGCCGTGGCTCAAAAGGTTCTTTTATGCAAGCGGGACAAAAAAAAAAAAATGGCTTCATCTTCGTTCAGTTCTCACCATTAAGCCTGCAACCCAGGAATCCAGCCCCATGGTTCACAGCGAGCATATGGGATGCTCTTCTTGACATGTGCCACCGGTGCTAAAGTTACTCTGCCAAACCGACTCACGATCAACGTGTCAACGAGGCTGACCAACGGCATTCGACGAGCGTCACTGCAACACCTGAGGCCAGCGTGGGCTTCGCGATGCGAGAGCTTGCCGTCGCTCCCGGGGCTTCGGCGTAGCCGCTCCATGTCTTCTGGCTAAACGCCACCTCGCCTCCAGATCGACGGAGTATTGCTGGCTGGAGATCAACTCCTTTTTTAAGAACTACAATGTAAGGAATGCGTCAAGGACATTTCGTTTCCCAATAAAAACGGTCACAGGTGTGCTACCGTGTCATTTCACTCGTGTTTACAGTTTCACAAGCAATGCTTTTATGCGAGAGCTATGCCATCTACTAGTGGCCAAACTCTTTCGAGTGGCAGGAAAAAAGAATAACTTTGCTAATAAATAATAATGCAGTTTTTTCAGTTACCAGTAACATTTAGCTGTAAAAGAGGAACACTAATTCAAGTGTAGAGTAGGCACGTGTATAAATATATGCCTTTGTATACCTATAAAATTAATATAGATTAATAGAATTAAATGCGAATGAAATACACGGCGAATCACTCGTCAACAATAAATTGGTTATTAATGTATAATAAATAAAGTCATTAAAGCATTTACAGAACATAAAAAGCCATCTAGCCACTAATTTGTGGAAGCCCATTATGTTACATTGTCACTGTCTTGATATACAGCATACGAGTACTTCTAAAATGGTTTATAAGGTTTAGACAGACTGTCATTGAGAGCCAGTAGGTGAACTAGCTAATGGTACAAGGTGTTTGAGAAAGCAAAACGAGTTTTTTTTTTTTTTTTTGCATGTAGAAATATGTGGGTGTTTTTAATTAGTGGAATGGGCAGGGAATTGTATAGAATGACAGGAGAATGAAAGTGTTTTTTTTTTGCATTATTCCTTGACCTTAAAGGCGACATGATTAAAGATACTGAAGTTTATCCATCCAGCACTAGAATCTGGGCAAAATGACGTGTGTCGTACTGTAGCTAGCTGTTTTTCTGGTCACCTGTCTTTATTTTGCGACAAAGCTAATCCAGTCACAGGTTAATTAGTGTAGAGGGTCAGATTCTGGGCCATAGCTTCTGGGAGTTGAGGATGGCATTTGTCTTACAGAATTGCTCCTGCCTTGTGTATAACTAATCTCAGCAAATAAATAAATAAATACACATTGAGGAACATTTTGTATTCTGGTGGGCAGATGGAACTTCAGCTAGCTGACCCACAGGTCTTCTCTGCGTTAACAGATGCCTTAATGCGGGGACACATCTGTTTCTCTAAGGTGAATAGGCCCAGCCATTAACTTTCTAGCTTCTTGTTCTTGCACTTGTTTGTCGCTGTACATTAATAGTGCTGTATGATAAACTGCTCAGAGATCCAATGCTCTGGGATGTTAAGGATGAATCCCATTCAGCAGCAGTGGCTTCTGAGTGGTTTTCTACTGTAGTCTAAATGGAAAATGTGCAACATGTGATTTTTATTTGATAATGAGCTCAAGGCTAATACACCACCCATCAGCAGTCCACTTTCGTGCCGTCTGAAGTCATTTCGGGATGTGAGCCCTGAGTCTCCGCTCTTGTGTTCCTGAAAGAGGCACACATACAACGTGCTACATTCAATTACAGTGAGCGGGGAAAGAAGCTGGCCTTTTCTGTGGTCTCTCTGCATGTACATCTAAATACTCTCTGAAGAACAACTCGCGGCCGTTAAAGAAAGTGAGGCTCAACAAAGTCATCTTCAGACCTGTTGATCGACGCAGGTGGTTCACTCTGATGCCTTTTTAAGGGTTTTAATTACACAGGAAGTCGGCCGAATGCATTTGGACTGCATTCCCCCCCCGTTCAGATGCCACCCGGCAGACTCCCGGAACATTCCGGAGAGCACGGTGCATGGGTATGATTGCCGGCCAAGTCTAGAACTACCCAGTGCAGCAGAAGCTGGGAAGCTGAGTGAAATGTGTTTATCATTAAGTGGTTTTTCTAAAAAAAAAAATGAAAATAAAATAATAAATGAAAGTAAGCCAATAATGTACTGTCAACGAGCATTCGGCGGGCGTGTTGAGACTGGATAATGGGCTGACCACATGGAAGGTGATGGAAACAGGAACCGGCTCAGTCAGTGTTACGAATAAAGACATGGGCTTTAGATCCTGATTACCATGGGAGAGGAGCTCACTCCTTCCACACAAGAAGAAACTTGCCATAGACGGCTCACCTGGAAGCCAGCCAAAACTGGCTGGGATGAGCGCTAATCCGCTTACCAAAACAACAACTCGGGGCCTGGAATTGAGACTTGATATCGATATCGCATCGCAGGCTAAATGCAGAGTTGTTTTTTGGATACGCCGTTGGCGGAAAGTCATGGCAGGGCCATTATGCAACCGGGAAAATGTCAGAATATGCCAGAGGTCACGCCCTGAAAAGGTCTGGGAATAGCTACAAAACTGGCATCATTAGACCCATCTTCAGTCAAAAATGTTGGGAACAAAGTCATTGGCCCTCCTAAAGTTCCAAAGCACCCACATGAAACTATATTTGGTTAGCAAACCTCTCTTAACATTTCTCTGTTTAAAGGTGCCTGCCTGTAGCCGTCTGGCTGTTCCATCTTTCTGAGGTGCTGTTTGCTCAGGATGTTCTCTCGCTCCCTAATGGAGGCACAGTGCTCTTTGTCTGAAAGAAAATTAACTGCACGAGCAATGAGGTGTTCACACGATATTCACTGCACACTGTGTTCAGTCAACAAAACTGAGTTCACTTGAAAAAAAATCTAAGAAAATTTATACTGAAATTATAAAGTCATCGATCATCCAATTTATCACTTGTTTAATCATTTACTTCTTCTTTGACTTTTCCAAGCATTATGTCCCACATTAGTGCATGGTCTGCTTGCAAGCTGAGGCGACAAAGAGGAGTCCCCACCCAGCACGCCGCTCCGACTGACGCTGGCGATATGAGGATCTGCACTAATAGAAAGAATTAGCTACATTCAATTAGAAATTCAACTGTAATTAAAGACAGAGTGCGGATAAGAAAAGACAGAACACACTTCTCAGTGTATTCTACCTTATTTCTAGATGTTTCCATGTTAATATACTGCTTGTATATATACCGTATAGATAGATATGGTACATATATACACACATACTAATTTCTTGAGTGGTTTATGCTGGCTTGCTTCATTAAAAGGACTCCTCCTTTCGAATGTCCTACAAAGTATTGGATGACAGATGGCACGGTCTCACATTTAAACATTAAAGGTGAAATATTTCACTACCACGCTACTGAAGAGGAGCTCTGCAAGCAACAGAAATAATGATCTTGGGCCCATTCCGTGCGCCATTGTTCAAGACTGGAGTTTGAGTAAGGCTATGCATTATCTAGTAGGAGGTCCACAGAGGCTGAATAATTAGTGTTATTTATCTGAGTGTCCGGGGGGGGTGGGTTTGTTCTGACAGTGTCTCGGAGGGACATGTATGGCAGGTGACCGCAAGCGAAAGGATGATCTGTGGCTCCAACTGGTGATACCTCCCCCACCCAGCCGTATGACTGGCAGAGCGAGAAAGAGATCCATGGCTGATGGCAGGCATGAATCAGAGGACGACACCTTCCGTGACTTGTGTCAAGGGGACACGGAATTGCAATGCCAGACTGGCGGCGACTAAACTGTTGACAAAAAGAGGGGAAGAATTAAAGTTTACTTGGAGGGAGATGCAAGTCAACTTTGTTGTTTTGAATACTGGATTAAGGTGGATTATGACTTCAACTGAGGGAATTCTGAGTAATTAGCCTGCTGAAGGGTCCTACAGAAAAATCCAAAAAAAAAAAAAAAAAACACATTTTCTAATGACCTCATCTCACAAGTTCTGCTCTCCAGCCCCAAAGCCACCTGAGACCTTCTAATTAATTAAGAGCAATACATTTTCTGCTTTCTCAGATTTTAACAGAAACAACTGTGCCTTCGGTCCAATAAGCTCAGTGATCATCCCAGGAAGTACCAGGCATGTGGCAGGGGACAGTCTGGATGAGAGGATGACTGTCTTAATTTTCATAAATGTAAAGTACACACAGTATTATTATTTACACAGATAAAATTTTTCAGCGGTCCTTTGATAGTTACTGTGCCAGAATGAATGTACTGATATGAAATACAAATACAATACAAATATTGCCTTTAAATAATCATTTCCCTTCATTGAGGGCCCCGTGTATATAGATATAACTCTGTTGCCATAACATATGATAGAAGTAATGTTATTTGGTCATCTGTGCAATCTCACTGTATTCTTACAGTTTCACCTTAAACAACACACACACGCTCTGCTCAAGGCAGATACGCCGTCATCACAGAGCAGAATTCGGTGAGTCTCGCTATTTCAGCATGTGCTGGTGTATGAACACATGTGAGTGAATTCACGCGTGACTGTGTGTTCCTTTTTCTGTAAATGTACCTTTATTCACTAAAGGACTGGAGACCAAACAGTTGCCCTTACCACCCCCTTGTGGCACAAGCCTCTTTTATTGCAGTAAAAAAAAAATAAAAAATGAAGAATTCCTTAACACAGATTTCTGGCGTACTCCATGTCCTTATGTGGAAAGGCAGCAATAAAAGAAAATCACCTTAGTATCCTTTCTGGAGAACGAGGGCTTTCTGAGTTTAAGAGGTGGAATTAGGGCTCCAAACAAAACGGCATGTAGGAAGCTCTTGCTTCTGAAGCAGAGGGGACTGAAGAGGAAGCACATCTGACGGCATTAAAAACCGAAGTGGTGAAAGAAAAGGGGTAAAGTACAGCTCTCACCACGCAGCCGTCCCCCTGGGGCCGTTGACAGTTAGCTGCATTTAATTTGAATCAGATTTTCTGAGCCAGATTCCCTCAGCCTCATCAGCTATGTTGTTAGATATCTAAGTCTGAATAATAGGAAGGGAAAGACAGGATGAAACATTTATTATTGGAGGAGAGCAGAGATGGAATTTCGGAGAGTGAATTCAAAATTCAGTTATCTCTCAATTTCTAAAAAAAAAAAAACACAAGACAAACAAACAGAGGCACACACAAACACACACTTGTTTGTATTTTTAACCTTGTGGGGACCTTCCATTCATTGCTATGGACCTAACCCTAATCTTAACCATGACAACCCTAACCCTTACCCAGCCCTAACCTTAATCACAAGTAACCCAGCTTAGTTTTTTGATTGCATTCATAGATTTTTACAAATTTGAGTTTTCCTTTGCGGGGTCATAACAAATGTCCCCACAAGGTGAAAATGTCAGGTTTTTATCACCTCCTGGGGTCATTTTTCCCCACAAGATAGTATAAACATGGTACACACACACACACACACATATACACAGAACAACACCTTCTATAAGGAGAAAGCAGATGTGACTATCAAGCTGATACAGAAACAGACACAAAACAAGGGTTTTCATTTCTACAGTTTCTTCCTTTTGTCACTTTCTGTTTCTGTGTTTATCCTTAACTTCTTTTTTAGCATTGAGTGCTCTGAACAATCAGATTACAGGTACGTCCACTCAATAAAGACACCAGTAGGATTTACCTTCCTTTGCTTTTACGTTTTTGCTAACCATGTCTTCATTTGAAACCAATATCTGTGTGGGCTGATGCAGGCTGCAGAATCACCGGTTTGGTCCAGCGCTAGCCATTGAGACGGCTCCCATTAGAGCAGAAGTTAGGACAGCAGCCTGCAGTTGTAACTATTCTGGCAGGGGGGTCATGCTTTTGGAGCCTGAAGAACTTTACTTTTTTGCCTGCTTCATCTCTGTAGATTTTGCTGGAAAAATGTGAGTTGTACATGTGTATTATAGAAAGAAAGCAACATTCCATAAATTTGTATTACTTGTACATAAAGAAAATGAAAATGTTATATTGCTTTTTACATTTTCACAGTGAACACAGAACACTCTTAAAAGTCACATCTGTGAATGATCGATGACAAAGACCAATCTGAAATGTAGTATTTTATCAATCAAATGGTAAAATACTACTTAACTCTTTTTTGGTTTCATCTATATTATATATTCATAACAGTGCCCACAAAGTAAAAATGATTCAGTATTTTGGTTTTCCTGGTAGGATCCTAAGTATAAGTATCCATCATTTTTTTCACATCACCACAATACTTCATTCTAAGTATGAATTTGGTCACACAATGAAAGAAGCAGTACCTGTTACAACACGTTGTGTAATTGCCTGAACTTTTCACAGTGATGGACAAATGAGTTTTCAGATAAATATTTAACCTTATGCAGTGTACATTTTCAGCCCTGTTAGCACATTTGTGCACATACACTCAGTGGCCACTTTATTAGGTATGCCTGCTTGCTAACGCACCTACAAACAGTTAGCCATGTGGCTGCAACCGAGCACGTACAGGGAACATCCAGGGCCAAGAGGCTCAGTTGCTGTGTAGTATTAGAACAGCTAAGACGTGTGATCTACATGATTCTGAGTCTGGTGCGACTGCTGGTGCCAGACACGGTGGTTTCAGCATCTCTGAAACATTCTGGGATTTTCACACTCTGCGGATTCTAGACTTTACAAAGCATTCAATGATAAGCATGGAAAAAAACATCCAGGGAAGAGGGCAGTTCTGTGGGTGAAAACACCTTAATAGTAGAGGTTAGAGGAGAATTTCCAGACTTGTTAAACCTAACAGGGAGCCTGTAAGTGCCAAAATAACAGCTTGGTACAACACTGGTGTGCAGAAAGTCATCTGTGGAGGCCAAAGTGGAACCCTGATTTCAGAGAGAAAGAGGGGTCCTACCAGGTGCTTACTAAGTTTATCTTATGAAGGGTCCACTGACTCCATGACTGTATGTACTGTTATCCATGGTGCAGTGCAGTTTTTGAATCGGCCAAGCAGACTCGCTTAAAAAGGCAACACTAAAACAAAATGAATGTGTAATTCAACAGGACTACTAAATATCTTTAGAACAAGCCAGGCTATGATTTTACACTGCTCAGGGGCACCTGGAACACACACACACACACACACACACACACACACACACACACACACACACACACACACACACACATAACTAAAGCTATGTGTGCTGCTATGTTTATGAAATATTTACAATTTGTTACCTTTCTGGGAAAAGCAAAGAACTGAAATTGGGGTTTCCTACTCAGATGATAATTTCATTTTCATTTCTCTGTGATGGAAGTAATCAGTTACTTGCTACTTGCTGTGGAAACTTTGTGTCAAATAATTTTGGCAGCACTAAATTGTTTTTTTTTCCCCCACCCCCCTCTTCTAAAGCTGAAGGTTAAAGCTTTGGATTGACACAACCAGAATGATTTGTTTGAAATGCAAAAAGAATTACCATATTTTGAAGATGAAAGCGAGCAGAAAGAGTCAACGACAAAAAATAGGCACTTACAGCATATAGCCCTTAAATAAAGGGATAATGAAATAAACATGTTTATGCTAAAATATTCAGAATACAAAAACAGCATTCCTACTTACAGGGTAGCATGCCATTTAATCATGTACTATACGTGTGTTTGTTTAGGTTTGCATTTTCTACTGCATTGTGTAAACAGAAAGAATTTGTTTCATACTGATTCGGGGGAATGTACCAGTCCATCTGTCTGGTACACTGCATCATGTGTATCTGCATTTTAAATATATGAATGCTCAAAAATTGCTTTATATTCAGTTAGATATCAAACCTTATTTGGTTTAAATTAGTGTGAATGTAATGTAAAAGAGAGTTTTAAATTCAGTGGGGCACAGTAGCTCAGTGGTTAGCACTATTGCCTTACACCTCCAGGGTTGTTGACTCAAATTCTGTCTCGTGTGTGTGTGTGGGGGGGGTGTTCTTCCCTCAGCCAAAAGACTGGCACTTTAGGCTGATTGGTGTTTCTCAGTTGCATTTTAATGGGTTGGTAACCTGTCCAGGGTGAATTACAACCTTGCAATCTGGTATCAAGTCCAAGTAACTTGGGACATCTTGAAATTATTCAATAAGTAAAACCCTATACTGGAAAAGTACTATAAAATTCAACTAAACCTGATGTCAGAGTATTTAATTATGGTATTGATGCTTGGAATGTGATGGAGCTTTACATGCAATTTAATCTGAGCTTCAGGGGGCTTGGGTCCAAAGATCAAAACTATCTTACAATGTATAACATCTAATTGAAGTGCCTGTGAGATCGACATTGTTGAGAGATCTCTCCTGCATGCTCACTGCAGAGAACGTCTCTCCTGCATGCTCGCTGCTGAGAACGTCTCTCCTCATGCTAGCTACTGAGAACGTCTCTCCTGCATCCTCACTGCAAAGAATGTCTCTCCTGCATGCTTGCTGCTTAGAACGTCTCTCCTGCATGCTCACTGCTTAAAATGTCTCGTCTGCATGCTCACTGCTTAGAACGTCTCTCCTGCATGCTCGCTGCAAAGAATGTCTTTCCTGCATGCTCACTGCAGAGAACGTCTCTCCTGCATGCTGGCTGCTTAGAATGTCTCTCCTGCATGCTCACTGCTGAGAACGTCTCTCCAGCATGCTCACTGCAAAGAATGTCTCTCCTGCATGCTCACTGCTTAGAACGTCTCTCCTGCATGCTTGCTGCAGAGAACGTCTCGTTTGCATTCTCGCTGCTTAGAATGTCTTGTCTGCATGCTGGCTACTTAGAAAGTCTCTTCTGCATGCTCGCTGCTTAGAACATCTCTCCTACATGCTCGCTGCTTAGAACGTCTGTCCTGCATGCTCACTGCTTAAAATGTCTCTCCTGCATGCTCGCTGCTGAGAACGTCTCTCCTGCATGTTGCCGTTGTCTGCTGACTATTTCTGACTTCATTAGTGGTATACACTAATGATTGCAGTGGGCTGCTAGGGTTCCCATCGGACACTGGAGGAAAAGATGTAGTCCATAGATCGGTGCATTAGGTGGGACTAGAAGGGACATGTTTCCAGCAGCTTTTAGGAAAGTTAAAAATCTCCTTGTCGACTTTTAATGATGTATAGCGGAAGCATTTGTTTTGCAGTTGTCTTGGTTCTCCACCAACTTTCATGTCAAAGTGGGGCCCCTGAGTCAGTGTGCTCAGAGACAGAACCTGCCTGAAAGATACAGTGCTACACGCTGAGCTACTCAAGTGGTATAGTCTGGTCCAAATGTGCCTTTGTCTGAAAGTGAATCTGTTGTCAGGCCAGTATAATAACTTTTTAAGTATCAGTAGTGTGTTCCTCAGCTCCCCCCCCAAAATGTGTAATTTTATTGAATGACAGGTTAAATGAGGCAGTGATAATACACAAAAGCAGTGATAACTTTAATTTCCTATATCGTGTCAGGAATTTATGTAAACGAATTATATTTTGCTTGGATTGCATGGCTGAAGAGTTACTATATGCAGTAAATATGAGAACAATGCTGCTATACTAAAATGCGATAATGCTAAAGTGATGGTAAATAAAACTATTTAAAAATGAACATAATGACCATTAATACAAAAGATAGGTGTAGTAATATTAGTAAAGTGTATTCTTAGAATATATACAGGTGTACTGTATACAGTCTTACGTGCTGTGCTTACTAGGCTATACTCCAGGCCCCCCAGTAAGCCTGACCAAGGTAAGCAGCTGTAAGACGTACTACACTACCGGGATTTGTTTTTAGAGAACAAAACACGTGAATGAGGTGGTAGCCATATTTTACCATAGCCTACATATGGCATTAAGCATTTTGAGTCCTTTCTAGCCCATCGAGCCGTGAGCTGGAGGGACGGTTGCGGAATAGCGGGACGTCCCATTCTTCTGCTTAACAGACGTCAGAGCTGCCAGGGGCGACACATGATTTCGCTCAGGAAAGTAACAGAACAAAATGAAAACATATTAAAGCCATTCCTTATCTATACAAGAGGGTCGGATGCAAGCACCGCTGCCGTCTGACGCCGATTAAATAACGGGTAAATAAATAAATATAGCAGAAATGTGCACCAGCAGCGGCGGCGAGAGCATGCACGGAGAGACCACCAATTAAGTTAAGACCGTCGAAATGTTTTCACGGCGGCTCGCTGAGCCAGTTGTGCGGTAATGCTTTAATTGCTCTGAGACTCAAAGGCTAATAAGGTTTCCAAATGGAGCTTCTTTTATTTGTTTTTGTGTGAGTTGCGGGCTAAAGAAAATGCAGGCAGTTTAAGCAGAGCTCCATCATTACTGAATATTGCCAGAAGAATTTCTTCACCCAGTCAAATTATGGGAGGTCTATAGAGAACAGCTTTTTTTTCCCCCTTTGTAAGAAAAAAAACAAAACAAACAAATAAACAATACAATTTTGCATTTGGGGAATTCCATGTACTGATTTCCAGATCCTATGATGCATTCATGTGGTGAAATGCCTTTTTTCTCTTGCATTACAATATGAATGTATCCATATGAGATGGACTGATGCAATTTTGCATGGTGGGGTTAAATTTATGATGTCTCAGACTTAGTATCTGAATTTTCTTTAAAACAATAAAGAGAATAAATAAAAGGAGCACTAACCCTTAATTTTCATATTCAATAATGTTGAGCAGTAGGGTGCCAGTGAGCAATCATCTCTGACACGGATGGAGTTCTGAAATATTCAGATCATGACGTGTTTTCATCTCTGGGGACTTGTCAAGGGGTGTTTGGATTTTGCTTCAGAGCTCAAAAATGATCAATTTCCCTCTTTTTTGACACAATCTGTCTGCCTTTTGTTGTCCCTTTTTATCTAAAACATTCCAGCAAGAAATGTCTTCCATATTTTTCACTGTGAAGCTCTATTTAGTTTTGTCCATCAGTGTACTTCTGCAGTGCCGTTAAAAAGTATTTGCCCCCTTCCTGAGTTCCTCTTTTTGGTTATTAACAACACTTAATTGTTTCTGATCGCCAAACAAATTTTGTATAAGACAAAAGACAACCTGAGTAAACACAATACAGTATTAAGCTTAGGGGGCAATTACTTCTTCACACGGGTAATATAGGTTTTGGGGATTTTTTTGTTCTTCAATAATTCACAAGATCACTTGACAACTGTGTATTGTGTTTACACAGGCTGTCTTTTGTCTTAAACTAAATTTGTTTGGAGATCAGAAACAATTTAGTGGTCATTATCATCATCATTTGCTTTCATCTGCTCCCGTCAAGGGTCATCACAGCGGACCAACTGTCTCCATCTCCTCCTGTTCTCCGCATCCCGCTCTGTCACACCAACCACCTGCATGTCCTCTCTCACCACACCCATAAACCTCCTCTTTGGCCTTCCTTTTTTCCTCTTGCCTGGCAGTTCCATCCTCAGCATCCTTGTCCCAATAATCAGAAACAATTTAGTATTAATAAACAAAAATAGAGGAAATCAGGAATGGAGCAAATACTTTTTCCATGGCACTGTATAATCAGTTATATATCATTGCATGTGTGTGTGTTTGTATGCTTCAAGCATGTGTAGATGGATTCACACACACACACGTCCACGCACATGCACAGATTTAAAAGCCAGTGCCTCAGATACAAACAAAACTGACAAACTTTAATCAGGTTCTTTTTGTTGAATTAACTTCTGCAGAACAGCTACAATATTCGATCAGCCATTTGTATTTTTAGCAGAAACACACCCCAGAAGTTCCTGTTGCCAGTCATACAGGAGATAACCAACAAGCCTCCTGGTTAAGCTTACATTCGAAGTGTAATACCCTTCTGCAGATCGATTTGGGCATGTTCTGAGGTGGAATTCAACAGGTGATTAGGGGGTTAAACATCAGGCTGATGCCAGCATGGGCCACACCTGTTGTGATTTGAAATCGAACCTTCGCCCCCCACCCCCCTTTATCTCACTGTTTCTGAGTACAAGCTGCTCCATGCTGCCAAATTGGCCTGCCATTTGTTCAGTCGCCCATTTTTTGAGCACACCCTGCAGTAGCCGGATCACTGATACCCCCAGGTGCAGACAAACAACTTTATTGTTTTGCAGTTTCGTTTAATTGCCGATGTGAATCCCCGAGACACAGCCCACTGCCTTGGCGGACTTCACGCAGGAATCACAGGTAAGGGTTCCCACTGGCTTGATGAGGACCCGTTAATCACTCCGGATAGAACCATCGCAACAATTAACACCTTCTAAATATACTCCAGGAAAAGAGAGGCACACCAAAACCTCAGTTTTCTCTGGCACATGTCAGGCCTGTTAAGACACAGGCCAGGTTACCTTGCTCTTAGTAGGTCTTTGCACCTTTACAAAAAGGCTCGGTAAATAAGATGGCCAAAAATCACGATGCTCAGCTTTATCCAGCCTGATCTGACCTTCTAGCATTGACATTGATGTAAGGTTGGTAGATGTAGGTCTAAGACTAGAGAATTACCCCAAATTCTCACTTAATATCCTACGGCTCATGTTTCCAGCCACGTCAGGACATGGCAGGTTGCAGGAGCATATCATTTAGAGATTAAAGCTGGACTGTCAAGTCACACCAGCTGTATCTGTGCCATGTTCAGTCATATAGAGGTCTACTTCAATGATTCTGTGACATTATTTAAGGCAAACTGAGGAAGGCGCTGATTCTTTTCGACCTTGGCGCCACTGAATTGTGACATGAATACGCGCGTAATTGTGATAGAAATCCAGGTGTCCGGAAACAGCAAATAGCAACAATGCACTGTTAATCTCAAGGAAAGTGCAGATAACTGTTTCATAAACAATGAGCTGGAGATCAGAGCCATAAGAAACTTGTGCAAGTATTGGAATTTGTGTTTGTCGATTTAGAGGTGAGCCCCTGTTAATGGAGTCATGTTTAGGTATTTGGGTAATGAATCTTTTCCTCAATGTGTAGCATTTGTGGCTTCGAAACTTCTGAACTTTTGTCTCTGATCGTTTTGGTTAATATGAATTTGCATGTCTGTTGGAAGCTATTTCATAAATTAAGTTAATTTTGTCACGAGTGTGCAGGGAAGCACTTTGAGGTAGGCTGACAGGTGATAGGAAGATTTATTCTCCAACGGGGAAACACTCAGAACTCAGAACACTAGGGCTACAAGGGATTGCAGGCAACACACTGAGCAACATCAATGACTGGACTAGGGAACACAAGACTAGGAAGCACTTATAAAACAAGACTAACAAGCAGGCAACGAGTAACAGGCGTGTCTCGTTAGGCCATGCTAGGGAAAGACAGAAGGTGCAGGGAAGCAGGGCATGACAAATTTCATGATACTAACTGTGTCCATTTATTTATCCTCAGTAAGCCCTCATCAATACAGAGTCATGGATGGGACAAAAATTGTTCACAGGGCTGGGGCTGTTTTCACAGATATGCAAAATTAGCATCGCCATTAAAATAGCACATACTTGGTACTGAATTCCCAGTTTTATAACAGAACTTGTTACAGTCTGTGTGAGGTGTTCAAGATGGACATCTTTGGACATCCCAAATTTCCCTTTGGGGATTATCTATCTATCTGTCTGTCTGTCTAAAGTCTTGTCATTAACACAGATTTAGTGTTTCTTTGTTAGCATGATGCAATGAAGTATCTTTTTTGGCATTTGCCAGGACTGACGCATCAGCACATGGCACTAAACTGTGGGTTTAGCTTATTACAATAAATAAATATATAAAATCATGTAGAACGTTCAACTCAGGATCTACATGCTGGCGCATGGCATATTCAAATTCATTTCACGATCTGCCATATGTTCTTCAGTATGAAATATGTAAAACAATACAAATAAATATGAAGACACTATCATATGTTTAGTCTTGTTTTGGAATTTCTGGGAGGCTCTGTGTGGGACACCTGACGTCCAGTGTCCGCTTGTGGGAAAGGAAGCGACCCGTTGATATTAGCACATGCATGTGACCAAATTAATGCACCACGACAACACAGGAACGCAACCATAACCGTCAACAGGGATCTGGTAAAGGCAGCAGAAACGATGACGGCAAAACGCTCCTGTCACATCGATAACTGCATGACAGGCCTGCAGGTAACAAACTTAGTTTCATTTTCACAATTATTTAATTGTAAATATGTTCCTAAATATTAAAAGAGCCAGATTTTTTTTTTTTTCTTGTGGTATTCCCAATATTGAGATATTGAAGTGATCAACCCTGTGAAGAAAATCAATAAATTCACAATCAAAAAATACCATTTCGATATACATTGGGGCGTATCAATGACAAATATGAATGAAGTTAGCTTGTCACAGCACTCTGTAAACAAAAGAACAACTTATACAGTGCTCCAATCTTGGGACAAATGCCACATGACTTTGTGGAGAACATTTTGCAAATTACACTTAAGTTTCATCCCACAACACGTAAGTAGTGCAGTCACTAATTGTCAAAACACGTGTGTGCATTTAAGTGTTACACAGTGCAATCTCAGGCTTCACTACTGCCAAGCACAAGAAGATACAGGTAAAATATAAGCGATCCCTTTACCACAGCATCCTACCCCACAGTTAGATCATACAACAGGGAAGAGGTAAACTGAAGAACTTCTGATCAGTCGACCAAAACATGAGAAATATTCATGGGGAAAATGAAAACTTAGGTATACCATAAATGATGCACTGTCATTCCATGACATGGTTTAACATTGCCTGCGACCCTGACCAGGATAAGTGTTCAGAAGATGGATGGATGGATGGATGGATGGATGGATGGATAGTTCAACAGCTCACACTCTGTAAGGTCCTTTTGTCACGACCAGATCAGGGGTAGGGCCCGAGCGAGAAGAGGCAGACGCAGGACACCACTGGTTGGGGTAAGAACGGAGGATTTTACTGAGCAGAGCACACAGCACGTCAGCAGTCAAACCCAGAGAACAGGAACTTGGGCAGTAACAGGGTGGGAGCGGGGCATCCACGGGGCAGTACACCAGAGTCAGAAGGCCTGAGGCAGGCACGGGGCATCCAAAGGGCAGCACACCAGAGTCGGAAAGCTGGAGTGGGCACGGGGCATCCAAATGGCAGTACACCAGAGTTGGAAGGCTGGGACGAGAGGCAGGGGGCAGGGCCTGGACAAAGGAAGAGTAGCTCAATGATAGAGCAGGGGTGGAATGGTAGGCCAGGGGTATAAACAGGCACAGTCGAGGCCAGCCGAGGCTCCCCCTGGAGGAAGGAGGAGGAAACTGTGACAGTACCCCCCCATGACCGGCTTCCAGATGGGTGAGGACGGTTGGGATGGGCCCGGTGGAAGTCCGCGATGAGAGAGGGATTGAGGATGTCACAGGCAGGCACCCACGAATGCTCTTTGGCGCTGTAGTCCTCCCAGTCCACAAGGTATTGGAAACCCTGGTACCGGCGACGACTGTCCACGATCCGGTTGACCGTATAAGCCAGGCTGCCATCGACAAGACGAGGAGAAGGAGGAGCAGGAGCTGGGGGGTTGAGAGGACTGATGACCACCGGGCGCAGGTGGGAGACATGAAAGGTAGGGTTCACCCGGAGTGTAGGAGGGAGGACCAGCCGGTAGGTCACAGGGTTGATTCGGTGGGTAATCCAAAATGGGCCCAGATAGCGTGTCGTCAGCTTAGAGTAGCCAGGGCGCATGGGAAGGTTCCAGGTGGACAGCCAGACTTGATCCCCCAGGTGGAATAGTTGAGCAGGTCATTGGTGACGGTTAGCCTAGCAGGTGTACCGGCGATTAGCCTGAGGGATGGCTCTCTGAGCTCTGCACCAGGCTCGGCAGCACCTCTGCACAGCAATTCGGGCCGAGGGAGTATCCACGGCAGGTTCCTCTGCAGAAAACAGGGGGGAAGGAAGCCATACATACATTCAAAAGGGGACATTCCTGTGGCAGAGGAGACTTGGGAATTATGAGCCAGTTCGGCCCAGAGTAGATACTTGCTCCAGGTGCGGGGATTGGAGGCGGCGAAACACCGAAGGTACTGCTCCACCCTCGCGCTCTCCCTGCCCATTAGTCTGCGGATGGAAACCTGAGGACAAACTGACCGAGATTCATAATAGGGTGCAGAAGGCCTGCCAGAACCAAGACACAAACTGGGGGCCTCTATCCAAAATGATTTCCGAGGGGAACCCATATAGGCTGACGACGTGCTGTAACAATAGTTCCGCTGTCTCGGCGGCAGAGGGCAGTCCTGATAGGGGAATGAAATGGGCTGCCTTAGAGAAGCGGTCCACCAGGGTGAGGATGACCGTATATCC
>JAACJT020000033.1:10664967-10676350 GCA_009936485.2 Gymnarchus niloticus
TAAGATTTTAGAGAAGAAGGGAAGGTTTGAGATAGGCCTATAATTTGCTAAGTCACCAGGATCAAGCTTAGGTTTCTCAGGATGGTTCCATGCACAGGTCGGGCAGGAGGCCCCAAACCGCTGAACACTGGAAAGGAGTTTGGGCCACCAGAATCGGTACTGTAGAAGGTGGGTGGTGGCCCTTAGCCCAGTGTGACCAGCCAGAATGAAAGCGTGGCCCCATTGAAGGACCTCCGGACGGATCAGAGGGGGAACGTAGAGTTTGCCGGGGGGTGTGGTTGAGGGTCCAGGTTCCGTCTGTAGGGCATGCGTGACAGCGATCTCGATGTCCCAGCATAACAGGGCGACTATCCGGTCTGAGGGTAGTATTGGTGGCGGCGAGGAGTCAGGTGGGTCGCGTTCGTGAGGGTGGGAGATTGCATCAGCCTTGGTGTTCCTGGACCCCGGGCGGTATGTGAGGACAAAATTGAATTGTTCGAAATACAGAGCCCATCTAGCCTGGTGCGGGTTAAGCTGCTTCGCATTACTGATGGTGAGCAGATTTTGGTAGTCAGTCCAAACCTGGAAGGGGTGTTCGGCTCCTTGCAACCAGTGACACCATTCCTCTAGGGCCCACTTAACAGCTAGGAGCTCCCGGTCCCCCACCCCATATCATTGCTCGGTGGGAGTGAACTTGCGGGAAAAGTAAGCGCAGGGTTGTAACTTACTGTCCCCTCCCCTCTGGGACAGAACTGGCTCTGCTCCCACCTCAAAGGTATCCACCTCCACCGTAAACGGATGACATGGGTCGGGGTGGGCCAGCACCGGGGCCGAGGACAAACGAAGACTTGAGGCGCTGGAAGGCAGCTTCGGTGGCTGGAGTCTAGTTGAAGCGGAGAGACATCCAAGTGAAGCAGGTGAGTGGGGCCGCTACAGTGCTGTAGCTTCTAATGAAACAACGGTAAAAACTAGCGAAACCCAAAGAACATTGTTACTGCCGAAGGGTGGCAGGTTGAGGCCAGTTGACGACCGCGGACACTTTGGCGGGATCCATGGTGATCCCTTCTGGCGATACCGGGTAACCAAGGAACGAGATGGTGGTGGAATGGAACTCGCACTTCTCTAATTTACAATACAGGCCATGGGAGAGAAGGTGTTCCAGGACAGAACGTACATGAGTGATGTGATCGGTCATGGAACGGGAAGAGATGGAAATGTCGTCTAAATAGGACGTCATTGATTAAAGCTTGAAACACCGAAGGACTGTTGGACAGGCCGAAGGGCATAACTAAATATTCAAATTGACCGGTCGGGGTTATGAACGCCGTTTTCCACTCATCCCCCTTACAGATACGAACCAGATTCTAAACACTCCAGAGATCTAGTTTGGTGAATATACAGCTTCCCTGTAGTGACTCAATCACGGTGTTCATGAGCGGCAGTGAGTTCTTTACGGTGATCCGGTTGAGTCTCCGGTAGTCGATACAGGGTCGCAGTCCACCGTCCTTCTTCTTTACGAAAAAGAAGCCTGCCACTGCCTGTGAGGAAGAAGGACGGATCTGTCCAGAACGAAGGGCCTTGGCAAGGTACTCCTTGAGGGTCGCCTGCTCGGGACGGGATAACAAATATAATTCACTCTGTGGAGAAGTGGTACTGGGGAGAAGGTCGATCGGACAGTTGTATTCTCGGTGAGGAGGAAGTGAGGTGGCTTTCAGCTTACTGAAGCAGTCCTTCAGATTGTGATATTCTTCCGGGAGTCTTGACAGGTCGATGGATTCAGTGTTGTTCCTCTAGATCTCCTTGGAGGGGCCCCACGGACCTAGGCAGCCAATCCGGCAGCCAGCCCCCCAGTTGAGGAGGCTCCTGGTCCTCCAGGAAATCCTTGGGTCATGCTGCTGCAGCCACAGGTGTCCCAGGATGAGTGGATTGTGGGGAGTCTCAGCGATATAGAAGCAGAGTTCTTCAGTATGCTCCCCTAGGTTGAGCCGTAAAAGGGCCATCTGGTACTTCACTTCCCCCCGTCCCAGTGGCCTGCTGTCCAGGGCACGGACGTGGAGTGGTGTGGCTAGTGGTGCAGTGGGGATATTCTGTGTTCTACCAAGGTCTGATGCAGGAAGTTCCCTGCTGCTCCGGAATCGACAAATGCCCCGAGATTCACTGACCCCCCCAACAAACTTACACGGGAAGGCAAGATCAGACAGGACTCTACGTCGGGGATCTCCTGTATCACTCCCATCATGGTTCCCTGGAAACTCGACTGGAACTGGCGTTTCCCGACTGGACGGGGTACTTCAGCCAGTAATGCCCCGCCTGTCCGCAGTATAGACACAGCCTTCACTGCATCCAACATTCTTTCTCCTGGGCTGATAGAGGGGTTCGTCGCACTTGCATCAGCTCTGCGGGAGGTGGGGTGAGAGAGTTGGAGGTGACGGGAGGGACTGCGGCGAGTGGAGATCGAGCCGAAGCAGTAAGGTATCGAGAGGCAGGCTGACCGCGATGTTCTCATAGCCGGTTATCTGTCCTAATGGTGAGCGTGATGAGACTCTCAATGTCCTCTCCTAGATCCCGGGATACCAACTCGTCCTTGATCTCTTCATTGGTGGGTGATCAGCGCCTCCTGATTCTAGCCAGTCTCTGCGGCGAGCATCTGGAACTCCACCGAATAGTCAGCCACCAATCGGGGTTCTTGGCAGAGATGTAGGAGGCAGACGGAGGCATCCCGACCGCACACCAGGTGGTCGAAGACCCACCTGAATTCGGCCAGGAAATCAGTAGCTGAGGAGCAAAGCGTGAGCTGGTTGGACCAAACTGCCATGGCCCAGGCCAGGGTCCTCCCTGTTAGTAACGAGATGATGTAGGTTATCCTGGCCTAGTTTTAGGGAAAGGCCCTGGGCTACAAAGCATAAGGTGCACTGAGTGATAAAACTCCTGCACGGGCCGGGTCCCCATCGTACCTCTCCGGATCCGCTATACGGGAGCTACAGGGTGGACTGGACTCGGTAGCTTGTGCGAAGGACCGACAGAGGGTCTGGATTTCCTGTGCCTGGACTTGGATTGTGTGAGCCTGGTCGGTGATAGTTGTCTGGAGTTCTTGGACCAGCCGAACCATCTCCTCTGGACCCATAGTGGTGACCTCTGTCATTCTGTTACAACCAGATCAGGAGTAGGGCCCGAGCAAGGAGAGGCAGACGCAGGACACCACTGGTTGGGGTAGGAACGGAGGATTTTACTGAGCAGAGCACACAGCACGTCAGGAGTCAAACCCAGAGAACAGGAACTTGGGCAGTAGCAGAGTGGTTGCAGGGCATCCACGGGGCAGTACACCAGAGTCGGAAGGCCTGAGGCAGGCACAAAGCATCCAAAGGGCAGCACACCAGAGTCGGAAGGCTGGGATGAGAGGCAGGATTCAGGACCTGGACAAAGGAAGAGTAGCTCAATGACAGAGCAGGGGTGGAATGGTAGGCCAGGGGTATAAATAGGCATGGTTGAGGCCAGCCGAGGCTCCGCCTGGAAGGAGGAGGAGAAAACTGTGACACCTTTATGTAATTACAGTCACTAAGGAGAAGTTCTCCTTTCCATTTTTTTTAAAAGCAGATAGTGAACCACAGACTGAGCTCACATCAGACGATAAGCAGAGATAGTAAGCTTCTGAAACCTCTAGCAGAACCTTCGCGTCAGCGTTGCTGTCTGAAAATCCCTAAAACCAGTATGGGTGGCTTCTTCAGGAAGGGGACTTGCCAACAGCAAACTAATTGTGTAGCTGAAACCAAGTAAGAAGGCTGTGGTCATGTGCTTGGCTTATGGATGGACCAGCTATGCTATCGTCTTTGAAATAAACTGTTACCTGTATAATTTTTCAGTTTGTACATCCATCCATCCATCCATGTTTAGGACTCAAAAATTAAAGTTTGTTAAAGCAATGACCAAACACAAGTCACCGGTCTGAAATTTAGGGTAAAACTGAAGTATCTCTGGGGATTTGACATTTAATCACGAAAACAGCAAACAGAAAATATGCAAGAAAGGGGTTGTTCTACCCAGGATATTTCTCAGCTCCAGCTGATCAAGAGAAATATTCTACCTTATAAGTCGAAAAAGGGTTTTGGGTGAAAGTTTCCACAGGCATCTCATCCAGGACATCCCTTGGGAGATGCTCCTAGCTAACACCGAGACCCTGTATTGCATATAAGCAGTTATGAAAGGTGAATGGCTGGACGGGTTGGGGTTTCCACTATGGAAGTCAAAAAGAAAAAAATACTTAAAAATGTAACAAAAGAGGCATTCCTTAGTGAAACACCTCAGTGAGTAGCCACGCATATGTTAGGCTGATGCCAGGAAGGATCGGCCCTCCCACCACCACCTCGCGGCCTCAGCATTACTGACACCCATCAAGCTAAAATATAGAGGACACTAAATGTTGCCTTATTCAGAACGCCATGCACCTATTTGAGGATTCAAGAGACACAGATCCTTAATAAAGATCTGAGATACCAACAAAGGCTCTACTATTGCAGAAAATCACATTCTTCCCATTTAAAACCAAACATTTAAGCTAGCCTGTTGTAATTGTTGTATTATTGTCCATATCTTTGTAGACAGGAGGCTCACCTTGTACACATGTGATGATGATTTCCCCTTTAATTCCGAATTCAGATTTTTGTTGTTGTTGTTGTTTATAGCAAGGCTGAATCATTAAAATAGAGCTGACGAGAAGCTGATATGCTTTGAAATTAACCGAGAAGATAACAGAGCTAATGAGTTTCTAAGGTGTGGCGGTCTTAATGAAGTCTGCATGTTAACCAGTGCGTCACATCCAGACAAAGCAGACCAGAGCTTTGTAAGACCGTGAATCATAGGCCATAACAGAACTGCTTGTCTGAGCCCCGTGTATGTGCTTATTAGGGCCTTGTGCAAGGTGAGCTGGTCACACATGTGCAAAGCTCCTGACATCGCAGCCACACCAAGGCACAGTTGAACCATAAAGAACTGGCAGCCTGGAAGAAGGCAGCCGGCACAGTGTCACTGCAGACATGGGCTGCAGTCTACAGCAAACGCCTTGGACATTCCTAACCTGCATGTAAATGTGCATGGCCATCACACTTAAGATGTCTTGTAAAATTTAAGCATTTTGTTGTCCCAGTAAGAAACAGCCAGGTGTATGCATATTTACAGCCAAAGTGTAATTTATCATAAAAAACAAAATTAAAAAATGTAAAAATGAAACATAATGAAATAACACCAACAAAATAATAAGTCCAGATTAAATTGGATTTTGATAGTTCACACGAACTTTCATTATTTGTAGTGTGACATTATGGTTATTTTCTAGAGAAAAGCATAGCATTCATTTAACAAAAAAAAACAAAACATAATTCCAGTCTTTCCAATTGTACCCCTGATTGTGAATTTGCCTCTCAGCTCTTGACATTTGGTGTCAGAAACATGGGAGAGGTTTATGGGATGCTGGTACGTCCAGTGTACGCCCAGACCTGATCCTGTGAGCCTCAGAGGGAAGCTTCAGGGCTGAAGGCCCGAGTGTGACAAATAGATGCATGTCATCAGTGGGGATTCGGACCAGCCGTGACCTCAAAGGAGATTACAGGGTGGGGGGCAAAAACAGAGGAGGCGAGAGAATTATAAACAGCCCCACCCAGTGGCCCGCAGGAATGCCGCCGTCACTCGGTTTGAGCTGTGATAGTGAGTGTGACAGATCCGGTGGGAGCTGGAGGCCCACGTGGGTGATGCACAGGTGGGGATGTAGACCCAGAATCAGGATCCTGGTTGTAACGTACTGTGCCTCGTTATGAAAAATGGAGGGAGAAACAGGGAGAGAGAGAAATGACAGTGCAATTTTTTTTGCCCCTTACTTGCTCATATTCCTTCTTTCATTCTGTATTGTTATTTTATATTGCTGTACAAACATAGTATTAATCATAAAATTGCCATTACAAGTAGTGATTGTCTCTTATCTTTACTGTTGTGCCCCATGCCTTTTAAATTTCATTGTTCAGATCATCTGTACAGTACAATATCACATCACATTTCTCTGCTTTGGCAACAAAACAAAAAGTCAAGCCAATAGACAACGCTGACAATGGCTCATTCCACAATGGTCTGAATATTCTAAACTATTGCATATAATTGCGACAGAGGGGGAGAGAGTCCACAGAATATGTAATACCAGCATTCCATAACAAAAAAGGCTGCATCTATTGCATTTAATTGCAAGTGAGGGCAAGAGAGACAGTGAGAGAGAAGGGGAGCGAGAGAACAAGCGAGTGACAGTGAGTGTGAGCATGAAAGAGGACGAGCGAAACGAGAGAGAGAGACAGAGAGATAATCCACTGACTATACAATGCCAGTATTATGCAATAAGAAGGCTATTGCATCTAATTGCTAGAGAGAGGCAGAGTGAGATAGAGAGAGAAGGATAGTCTATTAAACTATGAAGTCACAATTCTGCACAATGAGGGGGCTGATCGAAAATATTGCATCTAATTTCGGGAGAGGGGAGAAGCTGGGGGGGGGGGGGTTACAGTGAGGGTAAGCTAAAGCACCGTCTGTGAATCTTTCAGAGAAGCATGTTTATATAACCCTTTGTGAAGGGATAACCGGAAAGTCGGCCTAATTTGGCCTATATATATACAGCAAGGTTCAGGGGACATGTAAAGCCCTCTCAAAACTAGGGCCTGGAATTGCAAATACAAATAAATCACAGATTGACAGATATTGAGATTATTTTCTGTTAATTTACTAAGAGAACTCTATCTATCTATCTATCTATCTATCTATCTGAGTATTTTGATTAAGGCTTTCCTTGCCCACTGTGTACAAGCCCCCCGCCATTATAATTCTCATTTCTACAAAACAAACGAGAGAACCCACCTTGATGCAAGATGAAAAAGGACACATCTCATGCCCCCTAAAGTGCCTGATAACTCATCGGTCCCCCTTGAATTTTTGCTTTACCGTTGCTCATCTGTGGCCACCATTCCTGATGAATCTAAGCAAAAAATCAGGAAGCAGGGAAAAAAGGAAGGAGCTGACATTGATTGATGTCTGTGCGCTCTCCCTGATTTGCTGATTAAACCCATCAATCTATATGCAGAAGAGGTGTCTGATGCAAATAGAACCAATCAGCCTGAACAAAACGGTTTTGTCAGCCTGCAAGGGGAAGTGCAAAGGTAGCATGAGCGGGACAACTTCTGGTCTGATAGGCGGAACCTCCAGAGGTGTGATGTCCTGAATTATGGTCGATTACGTGCCTGTGGGTCTTTGATGGCCGAGTTTTCAACTTGGCTTCCTTAAGCATCTTGAGGTGGAAGACCACGAGTCCTTGGGACGAGGAGAGAGAAACCAGGTGAGTGAATTAATGGTGAGAGGAGCAGCCTGCATTCGTGCTGTGCAGAAATGTGTCAAGCTACAGAAACATCTACAAAAATGTGATGTTTCACACACACGTCTTGATTCCGTGCTTATGAGGACTTTCTTGTTGCACCTGTGCTACTTCTGCTCGATGGAGTTAGTCGTGCGGAATGGAATGGGAGCCCCTGTAAGTGAATCAAGGGAAAGCCAAAGAAGACTCCGTGAAGAACAGCCCTGCAACATACACTGCCAGTTTAACCTATATATGACGTGCAATCCATCTTCCATAGCACTCGCCTAGTAGAGTGTCATGGTGAGTGTGGAACCTATCCCAGGAAGGTCGGTGGATGGGATGACAGTCCATTGCTGCATGCACACACTCTGAACATTTTAGCAACGTTAATCTGCCAAACCAGAGAATACACAAATTCTGGTGGTGGGAATTGAACCTTGGAGGTACTCAACGATCCAAAGCACCAGCCTTATTATTGTTTAAAGGTGAGATGATTTAAAAGCAAGATTTTAGACTTCTATATATAGCTAATTTTTTGGGTCTTAAAAATGCTGTTTTTTGAGAATTCCTATATTGCAATTTGCTACACGAAAGCTGATCTGCACTTCGTACTCATTTCATTACCTTATAACCTTTCCAGGAATGTTGATTTTAAAACGTGAACATGATAAGTTTATGATTTTCCTAGTGAAACATCAATTTCCATTCTGTTGTTTTCCCAAAGCGTTTCTGCACAGTTGTGGACAGGCTAGCAAGTCATTTTCTCTATTGTAAGCATGAATACCTTTAAGAAATTGACACATAATACATGCAACAGCAGGAGTGAGGGAAAAAGACTATTATTGCTTATGAATATGCCTGTAATCATTCAAAACAAGGCCTTTCTTTAATTTCGGTACATTTCTCTTGGTTTTATGTTGCATGAAGTGCCACATTTTTTAATCTTTATTTTTAATTTACACAAACATAGCATAGAGCAGTGGCCTTTTTTGGATGCAACAGATCACAAAATTAGTGCAGGGCCAAGGCCTGGAGCTGGCTAGTGCTGTGAGGGATTCAAGCACAATTAGTTAAAAGTTGCCTTTGTGTGGTCATTAAAGCTTCTTGTTCTTTGTAATTATGCAAACAATTTGCATTGACTGAATTCAGTTTCTTGAATGTGTTCATTACGTCGTCAGAATGTGAAGAATTTCCACATTATACGACAACAACAATGCATAGCAAAAAGTTTATTCGTTTCCACTATAGATGACATATTAAATACCATCTGCATAGTGCCAGTATTTGACATATAAGTCTCATTTGAGTATTTTGCATATTCAAGCAAAAGGACTTGTCTTATTGAAAGGGCAAGGCCTTAGACAAAAGTTCATCTTCAATCGAGTCTAATAGTAATCAATTTTCCTTGTCAGAATCTCCTGTTTTCTTCAAATAATGTTGGTAATGAGGAGCAATTGTTTGCAGATTATAACCTTCAAGCTAATATTTTATTAAACATAAAACCTTCAAGCTAATATTTTATTATCTGTCCCTTTGCCTGAGGGGACAGAAAAATAGAGTTCCCACATAGATATATTTACAAATTAATATCCCCTTAAAAAACTATGAACTGAATATTTCAACAAAACATGCCCCAAGTGTAATGATGTGGAGGAATCCTCATCTTCTCGATATAAAGCACTACAGGGGCACAGATTACAGGGTATTTTAATATGCCGGGGAACAAACGCCGTAAATAACAGTGATCAAGAATGCACACTTGTGGTAAATTTTATCATCAACAAATAAATACAATCAAGTAAGGCTGGCGAGAGAGAGAGAGGGAGAGGGAGAGAGATGGGGGAGCGAGAGAAATAGAGAGGGGGAGAAAAAAGAGAGACTGTTTCTCTCATCTCTAGAGCAGTATGTAAATTCACAGATGCTGCAGCACCAGGTGAAATAAGATTGTCACTCAGATGCTACTGCGGGATCCTGATGAGCCCTGAAATAAATATGCAAAGAACCCTACCAAGCAAAAAAGGAGGCAATCAAGGAGACCTGGAGCTCAGGACGGACTATAAATCTCTGTCTGTTTCAATTGCGGCGCTGGCCGAAATGGCGTAAAATTCCGGCGAGGATATCATTAATTTCGGTTAGCTGCTCTGTCCCTCTCTGTGTTCGGCGACAGCCGAGACTGATTGATTTTGTCACTTGTGCTCGGCGCACAGTGTGTTAACATGGAAGGGCAGGACTGGGTTATGGAGAAGAGGTTCTACAAGTCTGGGGCATGGCCGAGTTCCCTTTCTCCTCTCGGTTGGTAGACTTCGGGGTGGCGGGTTTGTGCTGGAAGGTGCATAAAATGATTGGAAAGATGTGAAAGGCTACCCCAGAGCAGTAGCAAATAAAGGCAAATGAAAGGGTGCGGGACCGAGGAAAATATGTACACTTACAAATCAGAGGGTGATGCAGTTTGAGCTGCATCTTTTCACAGTGATGAACGGTAGCACGCTGAAAGCATCTAGTGTTGTTAATAAGAGCCGCTGGCATAGTTGTCAGTTAAACACTTCACGGGTGTTGCAAATGAGAAACGTGTTTTCTCACAGGTGTGGGCAGTTTGACACTGTGTCAAAGGCGAGCTGCGCAGGCTGTGAAATTTCAGGAGGGGTGAAGACTCAGAGGTGGGGAAGCTGACCCTCAGCTGAGTCGCAGCAAACGTGTCCGTGTAACATCTGCACGGCTGCTGACTGAAGTGGGCACCGGAGTGTCTCCGTCTCCTGCTGCGTTGACGGCATCAAGTCGGAAGAAAGGCCACAAAAGGCTCGCGAATGTGACCAGTGACAGTCATCCAACTGTATCTTTAGTCCTAACAGTTAGCTGGATATCAGTTACATATTACTCATGTACACACAAGTACGTGAGAATCTTACTGTGAAGTGTTACTAATGCACTACAATACATATCGATATAAAAGTGTATTGTATATTGACATTCCACATGTAAAAATGCAAGTAGAATACCTAACATCGATATTTAACGTAGAATCAAGCCATGTGCAAAACAGCCATGAACAGAGACAGGCAGGGGAAGTGACATGACCTACTGTATTCTTTTGTTAATATGTACTAATGAGCTTATAGCTTGAATATACAGTACATCAACAGTGTGTTAAGAGAGTCCATTCTGACATAGCACCTTCGTCAATGGTGTGATGGTTCTTCTTCCTCTAAAATCCAAATGTCAGACTGTAAAATCCCACCAGGGCTTAGCCCAGGCTAATTTTCATCTAAGCATACCTCTCCTTTGTTACTCATTTTCTGTATTGTCAGTTAGAAATGTTCTTCGTTGCCCTGGAGTCAAGAAACATTTATGCAATTGCTTCGGAAGGCGAGGCATTCATAAGGCGATTGATAGAAGTCGGGAATTAGACATTAAATGACATCAATCTGGAGCACGATGCAACTTCTTGCAGTCAAACAAATGTACCTTTTAGACTGAGGTTTAATTAAATTCCGGGCACATTTCACAGCTTATCCATTTCAAATTATCCATAAATAGGCAGTTATGAGCACAAACCCTTAATAAGACCAATTTTAGTTCTGAGTTCTTTCCGTACCACCGGAGAGAAAAGGTTAGTCACTTAACCTCTTCTTTATTAACAATTTGCCCAGACATAGATAAGACTGATAAAGGATTAGAACAAAATCAACCCCATAATAGCCACACACATGGCCTATCTCTGTTCCCTTGGTGTTGCTCTACTTGTTAATTCCGGTGCTGCAGAAAAACTAAACTTTTTTTTTTTCTAGGTGGAATAAAACTGTCACCTAAGAGGGGTCAATTTAATGAACATTTGCCCTGTTTCCATGCCTGATCATCTTATATTGTGGTGGATAGCAGGTAGTGCACTTGCTTAGAAAGTAGAATGGGGAACGGACTAGCTGCATCATTATGGAGTATCCAAACTGAAATATTTCTCATAAAATTAAAATAGTAAAAATGACAGTGATAGATAGATAGATAGATAGATAGATAGATAGATAGATAGAT
>JAACJT020000033.1:10676450-10691678 GCA_009936485.2 Gymnarchus niloticus
TTTCTCATAAAATTAAAATAGTAAAAATGACAGTGATAGATAGATAGATAGATAGATAGATAGATAGATAGATAGATAGATCCTCACTTAAGCTGAGAAATGTATTGTTTTCTCTGTCACATGGACATATTTTGAGTTAAAGTTAAACGTGCATAACATTAGTATGACATGACGATGCTACAAGAGACACAGGGACGAAAAGTGACATTTTATAGCAGTTAATAAAGTTTAATGATGGTCTGATAGTTCTGTCTTATTGTCAAAGCCCAAATATGAATATTGTAGCAATTAAACAGCAGTGGTAATACTGCGGCAGTCATAACAGAGATAAAATGAGAACAACGAAAATATCCTAGGCAGTGGCAGAGCACTCTAAATAGAGAAGGTAATGCTGCTGTGTCCTCCCTGATGTTCCGGAAAAGGTCACATCAAAAGTAGTACCTACTCGTTCCTATCTCCCACTGTTCATAGGCTGGGGGGCGGGACATCCATGTTTCCTTCTGTCCTGGTTAACAGTGATCACATGGTTTTTGGATTTCCTCTCAGCCACTGGGGTCGGACTATGATTTTGGTGGCCTTGCACCTCTGGGGATGCGGGTTCAGTTCTATTCCTCTCTGTCTGCCTGCGTGTGTGTAATACATTCCCTCTCTGATTGTGTGGGCATCCTCACACAGTTAAAATGTTTATATGAATCAGGGCGTTTTGTGGCATCCCAGGGAAATGGATGGAACTGTAAGATTCATGTTAGTGAGGGAATATGGGTAATGATAATTTTACAAAATATAAAGGAAAATCGATTTATTTAGCAGAAAGTTTGCCTCAGCACATTCGTTTTCAGTGGACTTATTCATTTTCATGTCTCTATTCATTTAAAATAACTGTTTTCCCAGTCAGACTTGCAGTCTGTAACTTATATCATCAAGCAAGGATCAGAGAGGATGTGTCCTGGGCAGGGGACTATGATAGCTAAGAGTCAGAGTGAGAGACAGAGTGATGGAGCTCAAGGAACATCACAGAATCACTGTCTTGCCAGGCATGGATGCTTTTGCAAGCTCATATGGATTGCCCATTCTCTTTTGTAGTGGATAAAAAATAGCTTCCATCCATCCATCCATCCATCCATCCTGCAACCATTTATCTAGTACACTGATTAGCACCGTAGCCTCACATGTCCAAGGCTGAGGATTTGAATCCTGCCTTCGCTCTGTGTGTGTGTGGAGTTTGCAAACATGGAAAAAAAAAGTACGTTATGTCATTGTGATATTCTTTGCATTCATTAGCCAGCACATTTCCCCTCATTGGCAAGTAGAGGTCACAGTTTCCACAGACTCCTATTACAGCCGAGATTTGCTGAAACAATATTATTAAGTGGCATGTTCAAAGGTTCAACAGCACTGACACCAATTTAGTGTCATACTTGCAGAAATCGCCATGCAGTGATTATATAAGAAAATAAACGACAATATTGTTTTCCTAATTTCTTGCAAACTGTGAAATATTCTTCCCTTGAGTGGTGAATAACGCCAAAGTGATTAAATGTTTTAAATACTTTAAAGTATATATTATCTGAATAAAAACACAAAGTTATTCAACCTGTGGAGGTGCAATGACCTTCAAAGAAAATGTCTTTTTTTATCAGACATAGGGAATAAAGCAACACCTCTTGTGAAGAATGTATCATTATCAGCTGTCTGAGTGAATAAAATTTAACGGAATACGTTCAGTCCACCTTTGACCACCTTCCATGTGAATTAGCAGTTACAAGCAATTAGAGATACCAAAGTAACTGTAATAATAGCTGACTAGACTATGCCATTGTGTCTCCTGATAATCTACCAGCTACCGGTGCTCTCTAGATAAATTGAATGAGTCGATAATTATAATAGAAATAATATTTAACTCTTCAGACAAGGTTAAGGATTCCTCAGGGTGGTGTTAGGACGGCAGCAGGGGGCTTGTGGGTGAGGCTAGTCGCGTAGAGAGGTGAGAGCTGAGCTCCATGAAAATAGAGGAGGAAGAGGAAGAGGATACGGCTGGTGCCTGGTCTATCTTTTCACTTCCACTCGGAATCCCTGCCTGTACTCCATCTCTGGTGCCCATTAGGTGAGAAATTCTGGCAGCTCATTTGTTTGGTAAATGAAACAGATGTCTTCTCCCATTTCTTCCCCTTTATTTATTTATTTCTTCCCCCCCGCACTCCTGAGAGAGTCCCTCACCCCCACGCAAAGCGCCATTCAGTCCAAGGGTCGGGGCTGTGGGTTGGAGATGAGGAATCAGGGGGTTGGGCATTTCTCCTGGGGGGGGGTGTTTAAGTGAAGAGGCAGAAAATAACAGGGCCTGGAAATGCCAGGGGGAGCTCACACCTCCCCTCATCATCAATGTGCACGGGTGTGTCCTCAATTTACATAATACCGTCGTGACACTTTTACCCCAGCCATCCATCACCAGCGGGATGAGCCCCCAGCCCCCTGCCGCCACCGCTACCCACGCTGCGCACACACACACATATGCACGCGCGCACACACACACACACGCCCCACACAAACCCCCTCCCCAGTCGTGTCTCGTGTTTATCTGCATGTCTTCCCAAGCACAAAAGATTGATTCCCCAATGCTCCTCCGCCTTATGTTCAGCAGATAGGAACTTTGGCAAAATGATGAAGCCCTGACTCAGCCTATGATGAACAGAGAGCGCATATTCAAAGCGGCCGGCTCTTCTTGTCAGCCACCGCCTGCATTATGCGGGAGAAGCAAATGACAGGTTAAGGAGCTGAATATCGTCTGTAGGGAGTTCAATTAGATGCGCAATTCTTTTTTACCCCATCAGCCCCCGGAAACGCCATACCCGTGGACTTGCGATAGAACTTAGTGTGAAGTAAAATAGAGCAACGACAGCTCAAATGCAATTTTAAACGCTGCCCTGGGTTAGTCTTGTGCCACTATTCTAGATCGGCTGGGTTTAGGGGGCTTCTTTGGAGTGAAGACCACACAACACAGATCCACGTTCATCATAAGAATCGTATCTCCGGCGCTGAGAACATTTCTTCACGGCGGCACATTTTAAAGCAAAGGCGATGAGGAATGATCTTCATGTCACAAATGTAGAAATTATTCACTGCCCATCCTATTGCAAGTGAGGGAATTCCATTTGCCCACCACTGCAAGGACATCAGATTCCTGTTTCCACAGTGAATTATTATTATTTTTTTTCTGTGTGTACAGAGATCCACACACACACAAACCAACAAATGCACACACATTATAATCACTTTGAAATGTATGCCGTCTGTGTGGCTTTAAAAAACTAGCCAAGAAATATTAGGCACCTGTAAAAAAAAAAAAAAAAAAAAAAAAAAAAAAAAATCCTGCAAAGTGGGATAATTGTGTCCTCTGAAATGCCTGTAGAGATATCTAATATACCATGTAAAGATCTGCCTGACATGTTCTGTTTCCTATAATGATTTACAGTTTGGCCTCAGAACATGTAGAGAGGATGCAGACAATATATGATCTATACAGATGAAAAAAGTTTCTTGATAATTATCAGTCTTCTAAAGGCTTATTTATTCTCTATTACCACAATATCACTACTACTACTACTACTACTAATAATAATGATAATAATTTCCCCGATTGATTATCGTGGTCAGGAACGTGAATAATAAGATTTCCCGCTATACATACTCTTGTAATGAAAATTTAAGTCCTCTTGTGAAACCCCATTGATTCACCATTTTTTATGCCTGATTTTTTCTTGTATTTTAATGCATTTCTGTTCTATTCAATTGATTCAGATGTTTTATTAAAACATTTATATAATGATACCGTAGCTTGCTCAGGACCGGGTGTCCAACTGCTCTTCTTCATGAGACCTGCCTTACATTTTCAGAAGCTCCACTTAATTTAACATTTATGGAGTACAGTATTTATGATGCAGCAGTGTGAAGCAGTGCTTTTAATAATAGCATGGGTTGCATCATCTATTAATTAGTTCTTTGCATACATTTTTAAATGCTTTTATTGTACCTGCAATAGTACAGTACTCAACCTTCCACACAGTGGTTCAGTAGAATGCATGGATGCCGCACCACCCAAGGGTGGGAGGTTCAAGCCTTGCCTCTGGTTCTTGTGTGAGAGGTTCTTTCACATGTTAGGTGGGTTACCTCCTGCAGTCCAAAGGCATACAGTCGGACCCACCGGCATCTCTAAATGGCCTATAGCGTATATGCAGTTGGACAGGCTGGGATCCCATCCAGGCTGCATCCTACATTTTGCTGCCTGAGGTTTTCTCCAGGTGACCGGGTTAGGATACAAGTACACAAATTAAAGTCTTCTAAAGAAAAACAGAGCAACGAAGCTATATTTCCCTAAACAACTATGGCAGTAATACTAGTGGAAGATGTATTGTTGAAGTCAACTTACATCATTGGGAATAAAGCAACACCAATTCATATGCATAGGGCAAACTTAATTAATTACACTAGCTAATTAATTTAAACATGAACCATCCTGAGGAACTTTGTCATCATACCGTAATTAAACACTTTCTCATAGGGGACCCAAATCTTCACATTTGGTTCAATGTTACATTAAGTTCCTTAACAAATTTCTAAACATTGTGTCCTTCAGACTTAATATCATAAGAAATACATACTTTTAAGGGTCACGCACCACCGCCAGGAATTTGTGAATACGTTTCATGTTTAGACACAAGTGTGCATGCAAACACACACATAATTATAGTTCATAGCTAATATTTTACGCGTTTCTTTTGCATTATGCTAAGTTAAAAAAATGTAAAGCACATTTGCATTTTTCCCAGCAGTGACAGCCCTCAAAATTCCTTTTACGATAACGAAATACCATTAGGTCCCATCAAATCCAGGAGAAGAGAGATTATTTTATTTATTGAAATAAGATTAAAATGATAACTTTGACGGCGGTTCCATCTGATAAAATATTTCAGCTCATAAGCATGGTTTGGGGAAAGGGATTAACGGGGTGGGGGGAGTGGGGAGAAGTGAGAGAGGAAGAAATTCATTATGTATAATAAAACAAAAGGTGTCATGGGAAATAACATCGATATTAAAATCAGAATAAGATAGAGCTATATGAAAAATGCAGATTTAAAAATGTAAATGGGGAGGAGGGGTGGGGGTTGATTTAAAGATATAGTGTCAGCTTTAATCAAAAGATGCCAGTTAATGTTAGGCCAGTGGTGGCTTGATCATAAAAAAGGAAAAGAGCATGTGTGTGTGTGAGAGAGAGAGAGAGACAGAGAGAGAGACAGAGAGAGCACACTGAAGTTTTGAATCAAACCCTTATATTGATTAATTTTGTATACTTTCAATTTTTCTATATATTGAAATATTGACACTATACAACTATTCAATATATATATGACATTTGATATGAATTTGCAACCTCAGTGACTGGTGCCTGAATTAACACCACTCATAAGAGCTTATCCAGCACAGGGTTAAGACCCTTGAGCTTTTCCGGGAAAGCACAAGGCATAAGGGCAGGGCCACCAGACCATGGGGCAGCGACTCAAAACTGGGTGGTGGGTGGAAAACCATGCAAAAATGGGGAGGATTAGAAAAGTCCACACATAGACCTCTGAGCAGAGCAGCTTAGCACCACAGTGATACATAATCTCCTAGAGTTAAGAGACATGTTACTGGGAAATTCAGTTCAATTTATTTTTATAGCGCCTTTCATAACACAGTTGTCCACTTGACAGGAGTGTATGGCACTTGACAGGAGTGTGTGCTAATTACCATGTCCTTAGATTAAAAAGGGAAAAGACCAGAAGACAATGAAGGAGAGGAACCAAAAAATTCTCTGTGAATAAAAAACTTCTGGGGGGGGGGCAAGGTCAGCTGGCCATCCACCCCATGGGTATGTTGCCATTAAACAGAGTAGGGAATGATATACAACCATTGTATACTCAAGGGGTAAATTAGAATTGAAACAGGGTGAATGACTGACTGACTGAATGAATGAATGAATGAATGAATCAGTGGATTAACTATTCATCACTATTCTCTGATTGTATTAAGTAATTGTTCTGTCTTCCTTCAGGATTAAACGGCTTTATTCTCAAACTGATGTCCATACTCAGCCTGTCAGGAAAATGAACCAATCAAGATGGGCTATGCCTGTCAGTCCATGCTCCTGGCATTAAGTCTGCAGGCCTTTAAGCACTTAACAAGCGCGGTCTTTTAACAGCTGCAGTACTGGAGGGAAAGTACTGAATGAATTCAAGTAGCTTGATACTTAGTTGAGTTTGCTGAGCTAAAATAGTTGTTCCGCTACCTCGGACAGCCTACCTCCCCCTGTATGAAGCTATTTTTGTGTTCTCATGAACCATGGGCAGATCCCCACAGTGCCCATCTGCTTGCTTTCCCATGTGTTAATGGGGCTGCCCTGCGCCATTTAAAAAGTGAAGAGGGAAGAGCGTGACAGGATAGATCAGCTGTGAGAAGGAGAGAGGATCAGTACTGGGCTCTTGCTGAAAGAGCATGACGCCCCTGCTCATACACCTTCTCTGCCCTGTCGCTCTGCTTGTTAGAGGACTGCCTTCAACTCTCCTACATTATAAATGAGCCTGGGGTTCATCAGCATCTTTGTGTCTTTGTAGACGGTGTCACTGGGTGTTGCGACCTCCAGCTCCGTGGACCCCTGCTAAAATGTAAATGATCTACCTCTGTCCCACCCCTGCTTCTCTTTATCAGTAACGTTACTGGATAATAGATCCCACCCACAGACATCCTGTATAGCAGCTAACCACAACACCAAAGGAGGGACCCTTCTGTATGCATACTTCAGCTAGATATTTACCAAAATAAAGTGGTAAATTGACAGAGTAAAAACAGTGAAACATTCAGTGGCTGTGCAGAGAGATGTTTCCTGTTCTACAAGCAGCCTGGATAGCTTGCTAACTTGCAACAGAAATAATAGGAAATTCATTATTGCTGGATCTGAACTGTTTTTCCCCCGGATTTTATATTGCACACTACTGTATTATACTTAATACACTGGTTTTCTTTCTGCGACTGCTTACTTCGTGTAACCTGGGTCCTGGTGACCAGGCTGTTACCACTGCCTGGAAATGAATGCTTATAATAAGGGCAGCTTACAGAACAGTTACGGGGAGACATGACCAGGGTGGCACCAAGATGATAAGGGGAAAGGTTTATGAGAAGGGTGTAAAGCAGCTTAAGAGGGAGTAGGAAGGAAAGACGAAACTTAGAAGTGGCTGCAGTCTCACTTGGGTGGGTAACATCCTGTGCTGAATAAATAAAGAGTTTAAACCTCAAGTATTGTGCCTCACTGCTGCCTACAACAAGGACAGGACTTACTGACAATATGTCAGAAGAAAGCATTGCAACACCACAAATTTTGAGATGAATGCTTCTTGAAAGCTGGGAAGAGGACAACATACCATTTAGTAGACTGGTTGGGTTTCCAGTCCATTCCCATTCCCAGACACTATTCCCAGTTTAACTACTGCAATGCTGTTGTAAAGGCTGTCGAAAGGATGGTGATGGTTGAGCTTGTCAGAAGAGCTAAATTGGGAACTTGAATGCCACGCGACAGCACCCGTATCTCAATTCCCTGCCTTTAAACGCACCCACTTTGCAGCCGAGCCTTTGGATAACACATATCAAATGCAATAGAAGTACGGTAAATTCCTGTAGGCTGCTAACAAGTCATTCAGCCTTAATGCGTCATTAATAGACTCCATCTGGTCTGCTTGTTCATCTCGACAAATATGATTCTACATTGGTGAGTTTTTAATAATACGTGCAAACACACACACATACACGCACCCAGCACAGCTTGTCCTATCTGACCAAATTAGACAAATCTATAATCTCTGACTTTGTATGTGATACTGCTCTTGGATAAGGCACTGCTGTAAAATTAATAGTGAAAGTGGTAATAGCTGTAATTTTACAAACATATGTCATATAAAGGTATCAGGGATGTTTTCAGAATCATTTAAAAAAAAAAGTGAAAATAAGGGAACAGGTAATAAGTACCATAAGAAAGACAAAACTAGTTTATAATGAGGTGTAGACTTGCTTGCTGGAAAAGAGTTGGTGAACGACAAAAATGGTGGCCAACGGCAAGATAAATGGATTCAGTTGTCACAGGCATGAAGATGCATACAAAAGACGCTGTCTGCATGGTCTCTACGGCAACTGGACGGCACCTAATAATACTCTGGCTTGACAGACGTAGTCCACTGTTTTTAGCAAAAAAAAGCAACCTTATTTGAACTCAACATTACCCATAGAACAAAATGGTCTTCCTCAATATACGAATTCCTGACTTCCATTAAATTTCCCACTCTTTGTTTTGTCTTCCAAGTAGGTATGTCCATGAAGATTATTTACAGATATGAAATTCAAATTTATCTTTGTAGGTTATAGCTAAATATAACTAATGGATGTATAATGCAAATGAATGTACTGTCACTGAATGAAAATATTTGAAGATTCAGTCAAATCAGTGATGGGGGTTATAAAACATGTGTTGTTCTCATTAGTTTGAACCAGCTGATGCACGGTGTTTTGGGGGTATGACAGCAACCAAGCAGGCTAATGATTATTTATTTATTTGCATCTCAGAGGTGTACTGATGCAGTTTTTAAAAACAAAACTGACAGCGTCACGTTCCTCCATGCTTTTCAAATATGTCTCCTGGGGAGAATGGGGATGCGATTACAGCATTTGGGCAGAATATCCCAACTACTGTCAACTCATTAAAACAAAAGGTGGCTCAGCTGTGCTCCAAAAACTGACCCTCAAGCAACTGAATATAGACAGACAGATAGGCAGACGAATGGATGAATGAATGAATGAATGAATGAATGAATGAACGAATGAATGTGTACTCTGTGATGGACTGCCATCCTGTCTACAGTGTACCCCCTAACTTGTTCCCAGTGCTGCCCGGGATGTTTTCTCTTTTAACAATAATGAAACAATTATTTAAATCTTCAGGAATCTCGTAAATTGAAACAAACTTTAAGTGGTCGTTAAGTGTACAAAATCCTTATTTTTTATTCTCATGTTGTATGGTTGGATTGTCATACTGATGTGGTCTGAGTGGAGTGCCCAGAACACAAATGAGATTAGAAAAATCACCTTCATCTATCCATTTTCATGATATTCAATTTACATATATCTTAAGTAATGGAGGCTGACTTTCAACTGGACTTGAAATGGAATCCAACAGTGTGGATTCTGTCATTTGTGCCAGGTCGCCTAGCATGATGAACAGTCAGCCATGAGTTATATGTGAATGTAAAACAACATGGAAACCTCTGCTGACTTACCAACAGTCCATGTGCCACCTATAACATTTCTGGCACCTTGGGAGAGCGGCGCTTCTCCCCTCACGTTCTGTTACGGCTGCAGGTTTCAGAGCATCTGCCTCGATGACTGACCCATGCTTACAGTCATCCTGGCTAATATTCAGTGTCTTTGATAGTGGAATCCAATAGCATGTTCAATGTTTTACTGTTAAGTATAAAGAATACTCTGCTGATCTAGAACACAATGGTAGCAACAGGTTTCCCACTGAACCATGCCTACCGCCATACCTGAGTGCTCATTTTCCTTCATTTGCAGGACAGATGATATCTGTGGAGTGGATCAGCTCTCAGACACACAATGTTGAACTTATAAAGCTTAATGTTCCTACCTTGGGATTTTGTGTCAGTTTTGTTGATAAGCTTTGTTTCTTTATCTAGTTTCTTCATGTTTTTTGAGGTCTACCTCATGAAGGTCATTGTTTGAATTCAGATGTTTTAGACATATTTCACCAGGAATCTGGGACTGGACTGGAGGAATCATTTGTGAAGACCACGACACTGAAGGAGCTTACAGAAAGGCTCACAGAGGTCGTAGATTGTTAGCTTTCAAAGATGACTATGAGAGTACCAGTAAATTTACTCGTACACACACACACGCACCAACCAAAATACGCTGTGCGTAAACAAAAAAAACTCAAACCATATTTAACCAAAGAAGGCTCAACTCATTTTTCCAAATAGTTGTCAAACACATTTAAAACTTGATAGAGTTTACAACATATATACTCTATCAAATTTTACTATATGTATAGACTATATGAGTTACAGTATAAAAAACATCTGGATCTGGTATTTTTTTACATAGGTTAAGTAGCCTTTGTTTCTAGTGTATACATTTCAGAAATGACCTTTTCTGGTCCCTAATCCTAAGCAGCAGGATGATATGAGCAGGAATTGCATTCAGATGAGGAGGAATTGCACTCAGACGGCTTTGAACTGTGCCATTCCAGATGTCTGAGCACCAAATGGCTAGCGTGGTACCATCCCAAGCACGCCTTTCATATGCCGGTGTATCGGCCTCTCTGTGCCAGCCAGTTGTTCGCCATAGCGTTGGAGTGGTTCACCACAGCTGTTTGACTCGTACCAAAACAACACAGTTTGGATGTAATTCACTGATGTCCATTTACACTGTAACAAGTCTGTCTCCATTTATTTTGTTGTTTTTTGGAAGCATTTTTTATATTTATATTTTTATTTGTATTGTGTCCACTGGGGCTGGGGGCTTCTGACGTCATTGCATTGCTCTGTGTTGCATTTGTAACTGTTGTCCTTTTCTATCATAGCCTGTTAATCTAGGGTCCAACAGACGAATGAGAGGTTATCCCATGTGGTTTGTGTGACGAGCAGGACTGAAGATAGTAGGCAGAAAGATGGTGACCATTCTAGAGGCCCAAAGCTGGAGGGAGCCCCCCAAAATTTTACAGCATAGTATATTTCACACAGCGTTATAGGTTTGGGGCCCAGAGCAATATTCTTTCAGGGGGCTCAGAATTCCTATCTGCCACTCTGTTAACAGTACACGTTTAGAAACTACATGTATTTGTAAGGATGTGAAGTTACCAGGTAGAGAAGCAAAGATGTGTCAGTGGGGCTCTGGAATTGTCCAGGCAAAGGTTGGACTTCCCTGTTCTCCCAACAAGCCATCCTGATCTCCACTAGCCAAAACCAAATCTCCAAGGTCCAAATCCCACGTTTCTTCGAAACAAATCCAAGCCATTATTCCCAAACTAAGGCACCCCAGTTGGAATCTTAATGAACAGAAGACGAAAAGTCAGGCGATGTCTCAATGACTGTCAATTAGCACAACAAACCGCGTGGCTCAGGTGCATCCTACACACGCAACATGTCTGTTTCGCTTAACAGACCTTGCCATTCACAGTGAGGAAATTGGGAATAGCTGGCAGAGGGCTTTGTGAAGCATTTCATTAGATGAAAGGTGAACCCCAAATAAAAGTGCATTCTCAATGATCTGCTCTGAATATGCTTCTGGGAAATCTTAACCATTTGAGCTCTGCCATTACTATTGCAAGGTAACTATCATTTTGCATCATGAGTAACATTGCAATGTAACAAAAATAATAATAGTGATGAAAATGATTGAGAACAATGACTTCTTAATACTTTCCACTTATTTTCCTGTTTTCCTTTTCCTTTTCAGTTTTGACACGTACAAAATAACACGCATGCACTGTGGTGCATCTCATTACACAGTTTTTAATGCGCAATGTAACATATATTTTGAATGCTTCTCTCACCACATCTCCAGAGTTTTAAAGACATATATGTCTTAATAACAACCACAGTGCATCTGGGTTATTAATAAACAAAGCTTGTCACTTTGAATGGCTTCGGCTTACATGTACTCTAGATTGCTCTAGATGACAATTTTCCTTGTTCCCTCACAATGGAACCTTAGTCGGGATAAACTCAGGTAAGCTCAGTTAGACCTTGCATTCTGTTTCACCACTACATGACGTTGGCAAATTTAGGATTAAAAAAAGACTGCCTATGTGATCATGGAGACGTGTGAAGTGCAATGCAACAAGAACAATGAAGAAAAGATTACAGTTCTACTGTTAACTACCCACTTTCTGTAATTGGATGTTTCAAGTCATGTGATGAGTCCTTTGGGCTCATGATATCATTTCATGTAGCCTCCAGCATCCATTTCATGTTGTACATTCACTTCCATCTCAGGACCCAATCCTGATGAGCCATTGCAGCATAGTGGAACATAGTATTGTAGCATTCCGATAAATTAAGAGAAGTCACCTTGGTGATTAATATGGACACTGCTGCATTATGACAAGATTTATGAAAATCCATTAACTACCAACGACTACTTTTCTTTTGACTACTTAAAGAATGTATATTATTAAGGAAACTAAAAAAAATTTGAAAGCTATTTAATTTTTATTATTAATTTTCTCATCTTTTATTGAAATATTTAAGATGAGGTATATTGTAAATCTGTATGTCATACAGTATGCGTAATTAATAAAACAGTATTAAATTGCAAAAAAATCTTTCATTGCAGTTACTGTGAAAATGATTTCATTTCTGTTTCGGCTAATTTTCTCAGTTGATTGCACTGTTTCCCATCACAGTCCAAGTAAACAACTTATAAATAGATTAATTGATTGAATGACCGATCTATTGGCTGGCAAGTCTTGTGTGGAAATTAACATGTTTTATATTACAACATATAATTTATTTTCAAAGCCCTGTATTGGCAGACTTTAAGTGAAATACAATACCGGTGTTTCCAAAGGCTATTTCTGAATCCATGTTTCAGAGATTTAAGGTAAACTGGAATACTTTTGAAATGTAACCACTCAAATAAAAGCATGAGTCTTCAATACTACAGTTGTATTATTATTATCATTGTCATCGACGACAACAATGACAAAAACAACAACAATAATATGATGATGACGATAACAATAACACTAGTAATAATATTAATAATATCAATAATAATAATTGTTGTTGTTATTATTATTCACACCGAAATTTCAACTGTTTATCTGGTGGAGGGTTCCAGGATCATTATTACTTCTATAATTATTATAGTTGTTGTTTTATTGATTATAGAAATGGTTTTTCTAAAAGTACCGGTGACAGAATGTATTTTGACATATAATTTGTGGGATGAGTCAGTTTTGTTCCCTGAAGGAGACGGCTATTAGTGGGCTTGGCATCCCCCATACTGATATATACTTCAGAGGGACGGCTGTTCCGTTTGGGAAGGCCGGCGCCTCATTTGCACATATGGAAATGATTTTTTTTTTCCTCCGTCGCTCCGTGCCTCTGTTGTGGCCAAATGGAAGGAGACGGCGCTCTGAAGCCGTGAAGGCAGGCACATCAAACGGCACCGGAGAAAGCAGCCGACGCTTCCGCGCGAGGCGCCCGTCGTGCAGCAGATAAGTAAGAATTAAAAAAAAAAAAAAAAAAAAAAAAAAAAAGGTGAACGCGACGTTTCGTACGGACGAGAGACGCTCTACGTCTGTACGTCCCCAACATATGTCTGCATGTAGACATCTATCACGGGTTGCACCTGGTTTTCATTCATTCGCTACTGCTTTCATTTAAGTGTAAAAATAAAATTAAAAATCACAAAATAAATAAATAGTCCCACAAAATCGCAAAGTATTGCCACCTATGAAATGCAGACCCCAGCTCTGCTTTCGTATGTAATCAAGAGAGGAAGCAGTAAAAAAGTTCATGTTTTTGCAGCAGTAAGAGGCCTGACAAATTTGCACTAAAGTGTCGGTAAAAACTTCAAAGTGGTATGTAATAACTACAGGTTACACAACAACAGAACTTTGGACGACAACAACAACAACAACAACAAAACTGAATTACTACCTTAAAATTAATTAAACAATAAGACTAATAATATTAATAATAACCCTAAGGAAGGGATTCAATGACAACCTGGAGTTGCTCCCTGGGAAGCCCTGTTCTAAAGAGCTACGAAAGATCGTCCTCTTAGGAACCGAGCACATTCTAAGAAATTTTTTATGTAAAGTGATACTTACGTCTCTGGTTGACACCCGGTTACTTCGTAAAGACTGGCTTATGGACCGTGAAGTGTAAATAAAATAATAACAATGATGATGATGATATGTTATTTGTCTGATTGTTGAATGAATCAATTATAAGGCAGTAACCGAGCTTTTTTGGTGAAAATAAAATAGTGCAGTAAGGTGATTTTACAGACATACTGAAGCAGAATTACACTCGAGCAGTGTTAGGTGGCATTTCACAAACTGATCCTAAGTGTTTGAGCTGATACTTCTCTGCATGTTGCCGTCGCAGACATTGCGTGTCACCCCCTGGGCATTGGTTTCAAGGAAGAGCGCAACTTTCCAAAGCCGCTCCCAGCTGCCCACCTAGACGGAGGAATTTGCGGCTTTTGACGAGGGAGAGCACTTGAAATGTAGCCCTTTAAAGAAGGTCTTTGTTAGTGTGGGATCTGTCCCGTGTAGGATGTCTTCACATGTCTTTGCAGGATGATGAAAGTTAAGTCAACGCTTTGTTATTCGTAAGAGGTATCCATCTATAGATAGAAAATCCTCAAAAAGACAGGAAAATGAAAAAGGAAAAACTCCCTCAGGAAATATACACATGATTTTTTTTTCTTAAGGTGTTTTTTTCAATGCATTCTTTTTTAACCAGAATCATCACAGATGGTTGCATACGAATGAATGAGATTTTTTTTAATCACTTAGACAATCTATGGCAGAACTTTCCTGCTAAACTTTATCAGAGTGGTTCAATTAAAAACGATATCTGTGGGTTATGTTATTTTTACTAGGAAGCTAAGACTGTATATTTTTTTCACATTTTGTAGTTGTGTTTTGGCATAGTTATGGCCTTAACATATTTTGTTGTCTGTCATAATATTTTTTTTTTTAATCTATTTGGAGGATGAGGTTCAGACTGTTAGCCCTTTTTGGTTTTCTTGAGTTCAGCATCTTGCTGTATATTCGCTCACAGATTCTCTTAGGGTGTAATGGCAAGTCTTCACACAGAATAGTATTTTCCGAGCCTGAAGGGGAGGGCAGGGGGGCGATGGGGGGGGCTTTGGACCCTCAGTGTGACGGCACCATGACCGGGTCCTCCCTACAGCTGCTTTTATTCATAGAAAAAATTCCCTCCAAACCTTTTTGCTTCTCTTCTACCGCCAGCACCATAATTAACTTTTCATTTTGCGATGAAGGCCTGCTCTCCCCCCCCCCCCCCCCCCTCCCCCCCCCCCCCCCCCCCCCCCCACCCCCCCCCCCAAACACATCACACACCACCAACACAAAACAATAACTACCCCAATATACAA
>JAACJT020000033.1:10691778-10703519 GCA_009936485.2 Gymnarchus niloticus
TTTGCTTCTCTTCCACCCCCCGCCCCATAATTAAATTTTCCTTTTGCGATGAAGGCCTGTCCCCCCCCCCCCCCCTTTTTTTTAAGCAGCCACCAACAGACTAAAATATTTCAATAAAAATTTGAGAAGAAAAATTTTTGGATGGGTAATGCAACATTTACTTAACGCACTTATTCCCATGTGGATCGTTACCGTTTTCATTATCACTTTACTGCTAAAAATAAAATTAAAATTGGGAAAAAATGGTAGAGATAAAAATTTGCCATCATCGGTTTGAGTAAAACAGTTACATCAGGACTGTATGTAATACACTCCAAGCAGATCCTTCACAGATCCTTCTAGAAAGTTTTATTACACAATAAAAATACATTGAAAGTTGTGTCGGCAAACTCTGAATGCTGAAGTACAAGCCAGACAGTCCAGTATACACATGCCGCTCCTCACTCATAGTTCACCATGAAGTTGACCAAAGAATTGCCTTGTTTTTCACCTTTTTCAGTAGATGTTCTTGCCAGTTTTGGCCATTCTTTATGGAGGCGGGTATCTCTTCATAGCTCTGTAATGCCGAGGTAAGCATCAACATAATGAAGAGTAGAATTTTGGCTCAGATAATTGCCTGTGAATACACACATTACAGAGACACACACCTCTCTGTCCTCCTCCGCTTATCTCCTGTAATAACATCTTTATAAATATATATACATATATATTTCCACGGTATTTGTTCCACTGGGTTTTACTTATAAGAAATGATTAGTTTTACTTCTGATGAGTCACGTCTGCCTGTTGCTGTTGTCTTTCACGGAGAACGAAAGATCTGTTGATGTTCCTCATTATTGCACAACGACATGATTTCTTACGGCACACTCACATTGGGACTGCTGACTAAATCTAACACAGTCCAGGCATCTTCTCATGTACTTAAATGGCGAAACTCGTATATGACGTAAATGGGCATTTTTAGCGGTCCGTAGACGGCATCTTGTAGGGTCGTCACCATGCGCTTCTTTAAATGTATCACTTTCAGTGAGCTGTTGCAGTAATTGAAATATAAATATATAAAAAAACATAAATGAGTCATGTGACATAAACGATGTCAGGGATACATTCACCTCACAACATTACAAAATTGACACCGAGGAAAGTGAGTGTAAAAGTTTTGTGATTCCCAGCAAGGATTGGTTTACGGTGTCCTGTGGCTGTAGCAGTAAAAAAAAAATTGATGTAAATATGGGAGGGGCCACCATAGGCATGCAACCCATCAGAAACTTTGCATCCTACAGTTTACTTATTTGTTTGCTTGTTTGCTTGCTTGCTTTTTCTTTGGTGCCGCTGATGCCATTTCAGACACAACACAGATTGCCTGCATCCTTGGTCGGTTTCCATATGCTGAAAATGAGAGTGGTTGAGCTTAAAGGTCCAACAGCACTCTACATCATTTTATGCTGCAGCACTTCCCACTAAATCACCTGAAACAAAGGAAAGCGACATTAGAATGACTACCAGTCCTACGAGTTGTCAGAACAAGATTGCCTGCATGGTGGTCCAGTTATGTCTGTGCAGTTTGTGGCTCTAAATCCATTTGTTTGTAATCAGGTAATTTTACTCTTCTTGCTATGATTTAGAGTATTTTTGGTGAAAAACAATACATAATTGATTACAGATTGCACAATTGTCCCAAGACTCAAAAATCATAAGCAGGTATGCAAACAATTATGCTAATATGGGGGTTAAGGCATCATTGTTTTTTGTATTTGTTTATAAATGCACAGTGAAATCAAACATGTTACTGTTTTGTTATGAACAGTTTCATGTAGGAGAATCTGAGTCCTGAAACTTCATAAAATCATCAGAAATTTCAGTAATATAGGCTCAACCATGCATATGCAGCAGCTCATTTCCATGACTGCCTGTCCAGTATGGGGTCACGGTGACACCATGACTCAGTGACACAGCAATGAGCCCAAAGCCTCTCCTAGGCAGCGTAAACCCACAACACCTTGTGTCACACTTCAGTCACTATTATGGTACTGGGACTGATGGAAGACTGAAAAAGTTCAAAGTGAAAGGATTTGGCATCACTTTTTTCTCAAAGCAAATTAAAAAATGTCTATTTCAAAGTAAATAAAAAATACAATTATCATTCAGTGAAATTTATACTTGATTATTTGTAACCATTTGCATCATAAATCCTGCTTCTCATTCCCTTTACCACGGATGTCCATCACCAGATTCAGGGGTTGCCACCGTGATGGGCACAAACTACCTTATGGCTGCATCTCAGCCCAGGCACCCTAGCAATGGGAACACGGAACATCGGCCATTCGGTTTCAGTGTCCCCAGACTCCCTCAGAATGCAGTAGAAGTTTTGCCGTTGGTGAGAGTTGAAGATCTCCCATACCGGGGCCTTTGCCAAATGCTCCCATGTGCCGTCACTATACGTTTGGGTCCACCAGGCCTGTACAACATCCTCCACCATCGTCTGATCCAACTCACCACCGAGTGGTGATCAGTAGATAGCTCAGCTCCTTTCTTCACCCGTGTCCAAGACATAGGGTTGCAGATCTGATGATGTGATTACAAAATAAATCATCAAATTATGGCCTATGGTGACCCGGTGCTAAGTGCACTTATGAAGACCCTTATGCTCAAACTTGGTGTTTGTTATGGACAATAACTGACCACTCGGGTTCAGGTCGATCAGGCCATTCCTCCCAATCACTTCCTTCTAGGTTTCACAGTCATTACCCACGTGAGCATTAAAGTCCTCCATTAGAACAATGGAGTTCCCTGAGGGAGAGCCTTCCAGCACCCCACCCAAGGTCTCCAAGAAGGATATTTTGAACTGATGTTTGGTGCATAAGCACAGAAGTCACAGGGAGGCGACCTTCTCGTTCACTGGGGTAAACTCCAACATACAGGCACCAAACCGGGTGACAATGAGTGAACCCACACCTGCCTGATGCCTCTCATCTACTGCATCTCCAGAGTGGAATAGAGTCCAGCCCCTCTCCAGGAGATTGGTTCCAGAATCCAAGCTGTGTATTGAGGTGAGTCTGACAGTATCCAACCAGGCTCGCTCAACCTCCTGCAGGAGCTCAGGCTCCTTTCCTACCAGATAGGTGACATTCCATGTCCCTAAAGCCAGTTTTGATAACCGGGGATCGGATCACCAAGGCTACTACCTTCAATTGCCACTCGATGTACAATACACCAGACCCAAATGGTTCCTCCTGCAGGTGGTGGGCCCATGGGTAATGGCCTGACCCCCAGACACTGGCCGATGAGCCGCTCCACAAGGCCTGGCCCAAGGGTGAGGCCCTAGTATTCTTGATTTGTTTTCACATAGGGGTCATTAGAATTACACGAAGTTTGGCCCTTCACCTAGGACCAATTTGTATTTCACCCGCAGCAACATCGCTCCTAGGATCATTGAGACGCTAAAACCTATCCATAATGGTAAGGTGCCCATTCATGGAGTCGACATTATAAATCACAAAAATTTCATTTTGTATTCAAAAGCATCCAACCATCTTTCTCTGTATTTTGTTAAAGGTATTCCAGGAGTGAGATCTTGTGGAAGGAACAAAGGTCTTTTCCTGTTGCATTGTATTCTGCAGTGTTGGTCCTGGACACTCTACATACAGAATTCCACGTTTTGGGTCTATCTTGTCACTTCTCTTCATTCCATAGGGCTGCCATAGATTGTGGTGAATAAGCTTCAATATAACCATAATGAATAACTTGTGTGATCGAGTGCTTAATAAACGACAAAAATCACACCATGCATCTAAATTAGAGTCTGGTTATATTGACTTTTACATTTGTTTGTTTAACCAATGCATTTACTCCCGACTTACGCAGCCAAAGAAAAACAAAACAGGAATTACAGGACAATATCAGAACACTGGCAGCATCATAACCACTAAATAATGTTGTGGTACAAATGTAACCATTAAAGATGGGAATAAAGAATGTGAAGTAGTGATTACCAAATGCAATATCCATCCATCCATCCATCCATCCATCTGTTCGTCCATCAATCCAATCACCTTATCCAGTTCAGAGCTGTGGTCCAGGCAGAACATTTCTTAGAATGACACATTTAAGTGCAGATCTGCAAGGTCCATCTGGCCTCCCTAAACTTTCAAGTAAATTAAAGTAAAAAAAAAAAACACTGAGGTAGCTGTCAGTGGCATATTTCTTGGTGATTGGATTTAACGACCATTTATTTTATTTAGAGAGATTTAAATGATATTGTAAACAAAACTAATATTACTAGCCTGCTGTTGCATGTTCATACAAAAAAAATAAAAACAATCGACTAAAGTTAGTTATTCAGAACAAAAATGAGTCTGATATTTACCTTTTATCATTCCATATGCAAATATGTAAATGCTACCATTTTTCATCATTTTCATATTTTTAACCACACAAAACTCGCTTGTTGTCAATTAAAAGCAGACCGGCACATTTGCTGTCCCCAAAGCTAATGTTGCCCAGAAGATATTTCCGGCTGGTGTGCGGCGTCGCTACGGTAACACCTGCGATTGCACTCTCCATCTGCCAGTCAACCTGGCCCAGCGGGGGAGCTGGACCAGAAAAAGCATTTGTACACACAATGTTCCTGATTAGCACGCCACTGGGGAGCACATAATGAATAAGCTAGAGAGGAAGAAAATAAATAAATAAATACATAACTTTGCCTGCATGATGTTACATGTGTCTTTGCACTTTTGTGTACTTTACTCTTTAAGACCATACCAAATGGCAAAATACTGTTTTGCTAGCTGGTACCTGCAGATTGGCCACATCTTCCGCGGTCGAGTCTCGTGTCACGATACAAAGAAATCACGATCAGGCTATATGTGCCTTCTTATTCTCACTGCTACCTTTCAATAATGAGGCATAATGTACAGTTATTTTGTACGATATTCCCACCCCCTCGGTACTGATAACGTATATTTTATCTGGCAGTTTCCAGGTCTGCTAAACTGGCATTACAAAGCAACATCTAATGTATCTACACAGCCTGGAGGTTTACTAATCACTGCTGTTATATCTGCCCTATATTAATTAGTATCTGCTTCAAACTTGTAAACTCACATTAAATTTCTTACAGTACTTTTGGCCGCATGCTTTTTAAGGGCAAAAGTATTTTTTTATACAGAAATGTATTTCTTCCCTTTCAGTTCATGGTTATTCTTTCTTTCATTTATGTGAAAGTGTTAGCAAAAGCTTCAGGTGTTGGACCCCAGCTGAATTACCAGCACAGCGGTACGATTGTTGTTGGTGCTGCAGCAACCATGATCACTGTGTCACCATCCCGGTAACATGCTGAAAGGTGTCAGGAACTGTTGCCATAGGAACATGGAACATCCTCAAGGCCAGATACGCAGACTTCCACCACCAGCTCATTTACGTGGGCGGGCGCCTCAGTGACATCAGTCCGTGAAGGTGAGAGGCAGTGTCACTTTGGCATTGCAGTAGGAGAAGACAGGCTGCCTTGATGAGCGAGGCAAGACACAGGCTGGTTTTGAGGAGCACAGGGGCTTTGAAGTCTAACCGGCTGTAAGTGCTGTCCATGCTTGTGTTGAATACTATCCTGAGTACAAGAGCAGGCACGCCAGGTGCTCTACTGAAACAGGGCACCCCCCAAAAATAAAAAAACGACTTGGCCATAGAGTGCACTTTAAGATGTGGAGACAAAAAGGGCAAGTGCTGAAGCCCCCTAGCTGCGCCCCTCCTCCCTTCCATGTGCCCATGTGAGTGCATGCACAACTCGAGGAGAACCAAATAATTTAACCTTGCTAGGATCACTATAGTTTTTACTAAGTAGCACAACTCTTTGCTTATGAACACTGACATTTCTCCCTGTGAACTTCAGTGCTTGATTTCGATGTGCGCTAGTTTAGTGTACAAAAAAGACCTTTTAGCTCAGGTACCCCACTACAGGTCTGTAAATCTTGCAGTAAGCATGTGAGAGCATTCAGCAAAACCTTTTATGAATAAATCCATTACCCAGTATTTAATTGCATGGATTGATGGATTTTCTTCCACAGTTCAAAATCATGCAGATTAACTGAATTGATGTCTCTAAATTGTCCATAGCACATAAATATATGTGTCATCATGCCCTGTACTTCCTGAGATAAGGTGCAGGTTTATAGTGAACCTGTACCAGATATGCTGCTTTTGACACCGTTTAACATTCTACTGTGCTGCATAGGCTTGAACTGGATGTTGTCTGGAACAGTGATTAAGAGGTTAACCTCCTATTAATCTCATTGCTATCACTATGTTCAGATGTGTATCGGCAATGGTGATTCATCGGTGTCACCAGTCAAGTTTGGAGTACCACAGGGCTCAGTGCTTAGACCAGTATTGTTCTCTTTGCTACATGCTACCACTAGGTAATACAAGAAAACATAATGTTAACTTTCACAGCACTACCAATGACATTCAAATCGATATTGCTGCTTCACCTAATGAAACCTCATCTTTTGTCCCTCTGGTTAACTGTTTTAAGCATTTGAGCGCCTGGATAAGTCATAACTTCCTGTCACTCAAAATTGAAAAAAGAAATTGAGGTTCTACTTTTTTGGAGGAAATAGTACAGATAGGTCTAATATAATCTCAGCACTAAACACTGAGGTGCTGAGCTTCCACATTAATTGTTTAGTCCATAATAAGGGCGTCATCTTAGACACAAACCTCTCATTCAAATCACGTTGACACATTATTTAAGGTACGCTTCTTAGAGTTTCAGAATATTGCTAAGTTTAGATACTGAATTATTAATGTTTGCATTTGTGTTTAGTAGACTGGATTATTGTAATAAACCATAAACATTAAACACCTTACAGAACATTCAGAATTCAGTGGCCAGAATTGTCAGTAGGGGCAGAAAGTTCAAACACAAATCCCCAGAGCTCTATTCTCTCCACTGGCTTCCGATCTGGTTTAGGACTGACTTTAAAGCAGCTCTGTTTAACTATCAAGCACCTAAATGGTTAAAAACCTTCCTACTTGATCAAACTGATTAATGCTCATACTTCAATTTGTTCACTTAGATCACAAAATTAATGTCTCCTTCTAGTCACACTAAGGTCACTGTTCGGGCTAAAGCCTACAGTTACAGGGCATATAGACTATGGAACAGTCTTACAGCCTTTGAACAGGATGCCGAGTCGGTCACACTCTTTCAGTCACAACTGAAGACCTACTGTATTAGTCTAGATTACCCACACCCACATTGTAATTATGGCTGCTGGTGCTGCTGTACATGCCCATGTGGTCCTCTGTGTTTGGCAGTAAGGCAAACATCCAAACATCCATTCTGACCTTCTTTGCTCTCTGCTTCTCCCCACATGTCAGGACGGTACACGCCAATGGGCACCATCCAACTTGGCAGAGGTGGATCAAAGGGTGACATCATCATTGCGGCTGCCAACAAGATCTTCGAGAATCAGAATGCTAAACCAGCTTGGAGATACTATAACTAGCTCTTTGAATATATATATATGCTGTATATATATTGTTCATATATCTCTCCTTGCTCGGTATAATGGCCAGATGACCTCAGACCCCCAGAGGTTTTTTTCTGACTGTTGAGGAGTTTTTGGTTCCTCTGCTCTGTTGTCTTTTTGTCTTATTCCTTTTTCATCAAAGTACACTGTAATTACCACACACTCCTGTCAAGCGCCTCGGGGCAACTGTGTTGTGAAAGGCACTATAAAAATGAATTGAATCGATTAAGCAGGATTGAGGATGGATGGACACTCCTGCTGACACCTAGGGGTTTGCAGCCTCATAGCCAAATTGCTTCCTGCACTGAAAAAACATTGTGTCGTGCTCACAGTGTGGCTCAGACATTCCTTTTCACCCATCCTCGCCACCATTTCAAACGCTCTTCCGGCACCTCAAACATCATTAATGGCAAACAGCATTAGAACGGTGGCTCTCTTCCAGGTTGTCCGTCCGTTCTCCTCCTAAATTAATTAAATCTGCTTTCTTGCATTTATGCCATTCCGCCGACGGTTTGCAAGAAAAACAAAACAAATGCTGGGTTTTTCTGAAGGTTTTCAAGTGATGTAATTAAGGGAAAATGGCTGAAGTAACAAGCAACCCTACATGTGTCAGAGTGGGGAGAGAGCCTTTTACAACTTGGTAAAACAGCTGTGGTAGGAATCGGAGTTTGAAACATAGGACTGTTAATTATATAATAAAATTTGATTTTCTTTGAAGACTGGTGGGCAGATGTCAGGAACGCCACAGAACATCGGCGATGCCTATATGCAGGCTACTGGCATATTAGGTCATTAATTCTAACACTTTCAGGACATGACTAGTAACCATATGTACTGGCCAACACGGTGATCTGTTGAAAAACATAATTACAGTGATGCAGCAACAACAAAACGAACAAACATTTCTCCCATATTAATACGTCGAATCGACAAAAACATTACATACGTGTAGAAATAACCAAATCAGAATAGGTTGTAAATTACGGTTTACAGCATTTTTTTGAGCACTTGTAAGTGGCTGGCATGACTTTTTCCAGGAAATTTGGCAGCACGTGTTTTACACATTTCTTGGTATAGATGCCTGAAAAACGCACAGGCAAGACAGACATGAGTCTGTGTAGCGCCACTGTTTCTCCATGCTGTCTCCCTTTGGCTGTTTTGGTCGGCACTCGGGTAAGAGGCAGACTGTCCACTCCGTCTCTGAAATCAGCTTCCCCCAGTCCTCTGATTGGTTACAAAGGCTCACCCTCAACAACAGGGACTGATAAAAAACCAGAGGGGGAGACTTTTAACCTTTTTGACTTCTTCCAAAAGAGGTGACAGACTCAAAGAATAATGAATATTTATTTTTTTCTGCAGCAGGAAATGTGAGCACATTGAAAATGAAAGGTATAAATTCATACGAATGTAAAAATAAAGTCAATACACGGGACTTAAGTCTCTGGCTGGTTTCAATATGACAAAGGAATAAAACTGTGAATTATGTTTCTGATTACACTCAGATTGGCCAAAAGTGAGATTTACAGGCAAAATGTAGAGGCAAGGAGGGAACAGCGCGCTCCAGTCATGTCCACCGTGGCCATCGTCCTCGGGACGGTACCCGGGTGAGAGCAGCTGTATTAAAACAGGCCTGTGTTTTGCCTGTAAATCTGCATGATGCTGTGAGGGTGAGCCAGGGCTGTTGGTTTTAATTTGCTTGGTGGAATCGTAGGCCTAAAGATGGGCCATTAATTGGAGGAGATTTGGGCACAAGCCTGACCCTTGAGGTAATTAAAGCAAAGTTTTATTGCAGTTTCTCAGACTAATTAAAAACACATTTGTTATTGCCTCCCTCGACAACAGCAACCCCCCTACCACACCCCCGCCCCCCACCACCACAGCAACATTCATTTTTCTATTCATGGGAAGGGGAGTGGAATAATTTATATTACTTTTGTTCCCGGCAATCTGCTGTCCAGAAGTGAAGGACCGACAATGCTGTGTAAGTCAAGGCACATCATTTCAGTCGCTTCAGAAGGAGAGGAAAAGTGGTTTATGGTCATTTTCAAGTATCAGAAATATCTGTTTGCTCAGTGGACAGTTTCACCCACAACAGTTTTTAGGACTCACAATTTATGCCTAACTTGTGATGTAATATAAAGCTCTAATATTTCCCACAGAATGACTGTGGAAAATTGTCTGGCTAAAAGATCCAACAGCAGTGTTCTACCCACTAAAGAAACTGTATCTCAGGTAGTAGACTGATTTGTGTTGTGCTTTGTGTGTGTGTGCACATGTGTTTATGTGTGCGTGACATTTTTACTTTGTGGGGACATTTGTCATGTCCTCAAAAGGAAAACTCAATTTTATAAAAATCTGAGAATTTCTGAATGCAATCAAAAAACCAAAAGAGCCTAAAGTCTTGTATTTTGTTGGGGTACTTATGGTTAAGGTTAGGGCTGGGTAAGGGTTAGGGTCATCATAGTTCAGATTAGGGTTAGGCCAATAGAAATGAAGAGAAGGTCCCCACAAGGCTAGAAATCCAAATGTGTGTGTGTGTGTGTGTGTGTGTGTGTGTGTGTGTGTGTGTGTGTGTGTGTGTGTGTGTGCGCGTGTGTGGGGTGACAACAGGAAGCCAAAAAGGCCACTAAAGAGCCTGATGGTAAACTAAATGGGGGTTGCGTGTTTGCAGACATCAGATACTACACACATCCATCATTCTGCACATCATTGATCCCCTGAAATAAACACATTCTAAATGAAATACAGAATGCACTCCAATGACATTTCCATGCAACGAAAAACATGTGCGCGGCAACAGATGCTGTGCAAAGCCAAATTCATACCAAGGGAGGGACTGCGATAGGAGAGGATAGATTGGTGGTAGGTTAACGGTTATTATTTGCCCTGAGTCTTCAAAGAATCTTAGGCAAACTGGCTTGTTTTATCTTTTTTTAGCACAAAAACCCACTCCATATTTAGTGGTAAAAAACAGGCAGATAGATAGATAGATAGATAGATAGATAGATAGATAGATAGATAGATAGATAGATAGATAGATAGATAGATATGGATCTACCATTGAAAGAAAGATCAGCCAGTCTATTTCAGGGTTGTATGTTTCTTTGTTTTTTTTTTAATGTGAATTAATACAGGGATGCAAATACAGCATGACCAGTTTGATATATGCATTTTTCATCTACAGAACATTACAGTGTGTCTTTCAGGTACGACGTGTGATATTTTGTTATCCTCGTGTATGCAGCACAGAGCAGCACTCAGGCAAACTTGGCTGCTTTCCGCTCCTCACTTGAGACAGAAAAAAAAAATAAAAACATTATGGAACGATTGAGGACACAGTCTGGGGATCAATAAATCATAAGGTTTTATTGATTTTTGTAAACCTTCAGCTCTTCTCTTTTCAGAGCTGAATTAAACCCATTTCAGCCAAATATTTCCATGCTGGTCATAATGCATAATATGCTAGAATATGAAATAATGCGTGCAGCCTTTGGTCACCTGTACTGCATTTTATTGCCTTCTGCCTTGACCCGTGTGACCTTCAACACTTACCATGTCTGCATATGTAAACTGAAGGGGCCTTTACCGAAGACCGTTTTATTTTTGCAAAAAAATGTCAGAAGATTATTGAATAATGGTGGTAGCTTAATTCAGTGCATCTGTCTAAGATATTAACACTCATTTCTGTGACCATTCTGAACAATGGCGAAGAGAAGCTGTTGGAAAAACAAAGTAAAGAAATAAAGAACATATTCGGAGAAAACTTTTTTTTATAATAGTCACGCATGCCTGAGGTGAATTTAAATTTCATTTTTTTAAATTTTACAGAAAGCAAGCTCCTCTTGGGAGTAATGTTTATGAGTTTATTCTTGTTTTGATATTATAATATTTCACATAATATGGTATACCACTGTTTACTACCACTTCACTTGACTGGCGGTAGCATTTGGTAGCTTAGAAGTATGTATCTGGTGGCAACTATACTTCATATGCAGGTTTTCCTACATGGCTACGTGCCATATTTACTATATCCCCTTCAATGGACCACTGCCTTGTCGTGGCGAAGGGGCTTGCGTAGTTCAGTGAAACTATGAGCTAAGCCGTGTAGGGCCACCCAAGACGGACAGGTCATAGTGGAGAACTCAGACCAAAGTGATCTCTGGAGAAGGAAATGGCAACCCACTCCAGTATCCTTGCCAAGAAAACTCCATG
>JAACJT020000033.1:10703900-10715003 GCA_009936485.2 Gymnarchus niloticus
AGATGAGATGGATAGACAGCGTAGTGGAAACAATGAACATGAGTTTGGGCAGGCTTCGAGAGGCGGTGGAGGACAGGACGACCTGGCATGCTGCAGTCCATGGAGTCGCGAAGAGTCGGACACGACTGCGTGACTAAACAACAGCAATATTTACTATATACAGTGTGTCTACCAACATATTGCCAAGTTCATGGACAGCATATGTAATAGTTTGTGCAACACAATGTTTTAAACTAATGTGTCTGCAAGTTTCAGGTAAGCCTGAACCCCAAAGCCTGAACTGTAGTAGCCTCTGTAGTGTAAAGGTCTGCAACCAGAAACAAACGCCACCAGCCAAATTACTGAAATAGTTACACTTATAAAAACGAAAAAAAAAACAAAAAAAATGACCCATCAACTTTTTCTTTAGAAAGTTTGCGCCTTTAATGCTGTTATTTTCTAGGTCATTAGTATTTAGTGTAAGGGTTACGCTCATGCAAAGGTAGTCTGAGAGATTCCACAAGAATAATCCCTCTGAATACATGTAGTTTAGCGTAATACTGTAAGCTATTCTATCCTGTTTTATAATCATAAAATTGTCATCTGTGTAATTTAAATAGATTCATGACAGGATAAATATATATAACAAGCAGCAAGATAAATCTCATGAAAAAGACCATAGTGGTCTTCTGAAAGTTGTGTTAGTCACACGCGGAGTTGCACAGACATGTCTGTCGTAGTTTGATGCTCTCCCTGTGAACGCAGAGCACAGCTGGGCAGGAAACAACGAGTCTTGAGAGCCCCCATCCGGTGGGTGGCTGGGGCTGAGGGACTCAGTCACGTGGCCTCTGTAGTCAGGGGATGGGTGGGGCCTGGGGTACCGAGAAGGGCCAGGTGACAGGACGAGCTTAAATGGAAATTTTGAGAGAGCAATAGTGTAGGTGGTGGTGGTGGGGGTAGGTGCGATAAGTAGGGGGAAACCACACGCAGGAGTGACTGTGGTGGCAGCAGGGGGCAAGGCAGCTGAAATGAATTATTTGTCAAACAAACACCAGACAATGTTTGACTCAAATGTGGACAGAATTGAGACAGAGAAGTGAGTCAACATGGTCACCACCATTCTTACCAGGTAAAGAACGCAGCTGTAATCTTACTACAAGGGGTAAATGTTGCCAAACAGCCAAAGGAAATTTGTTTTCTTCTGATCACAAAAATACAAATCTATATTTTAGTTGAGTTTAGAAGAAGGATTTGTGTATTAGCATGTGTTTAATATAATAATACAGGTATATCTTTCATTTTGTTTGTCACATACCTCTGTCAAATATCAGCGTGAGACTCTGAATGACACGCATTCCCATGGTTGACCGCGTGCAACGCAGCACAGTTTGATCAAGCGCGTGTTTCATAAGAAATTTAAGTAGCCCTTACTAGTCGAGGGCAGCACACATCGCATACCGTGATGACCAATGTGACACGTCAAGCTCCTGCTGCCTTGGGACAAACTTTAATTTACGTAACCAATATTTTATTGCGTATTCGGGACACTTTCATGAACACGTCTCGGTGTAACGAAAATTGGTTAAATTATGCGGCAATATTTGTGACGTGCACAGTGATGACCCTCGGTGTGTCATCAACTCAGAAATTGTCTGTGTGACAGGAAAATCTCAAGAATGCTTTGTAAGAGGTGCTGAAATGCATTTAGAGGCCATTTCACTCTAAAATCTTTACAAAACAGTATCACATTTAATAAAACTTAATACTGGTTGAAGCTTCGCTGTCCCAGATACTACTGTAACTTCATATTTAATTAATAACAAATAACACTTCAGTCTGCATTTAATATCAAGTACAAAGGTTTTTATGTACAATATGTTTTCGTGCCTGTATTAAATATATCTTTGCAATGCTTTTTGGATAAGTGGTGGGAACTGGATGGTTTTATATGTAACCTGATTTATATATAAAATGTGCTGTAGAGAGTTCTGATAAGTTTACTCACACAGCAAACTGATTTTGATTTTTACAGCTCTCTAAATCTTCCAGGGTTCTGTTATAATATGTCATTACATTTATTGATATATATTTACGTCAACAAATTTCTGGTGCATGTGCCCTGTGATGGACTGGCATCCTGTCCAGGGTGTCGCCCTGCCTTAGCCCCACCCATTTGCCTGCCAAGATAATGGGTTACAAGACAGATGTATGGTATTAATTTGATATGCCTTTATTCTTGTTGTTCTTTATTGCATGCTTGCATTTCACAGTTTGAAGAGATTACGATTTAAATTTTTTATTTAACCAGTTGAAAGCCAGGTACAACAGGAAGCTCCGCCTGTCACCTTAACCATTAACGTTTCAACACAAAGCGCCTCAGCACACTACATATTCCTTAAAGAGGTGCGTACTGTCCGACCTGTTACCTGTCCACATGTGCTCTCTGTGGAAAGTATATTTCACGTAGATTCCAGTGGATGAATGGATAGACAAAACACTGATAAAGTCATTATTAAGTTGTGTAAGCTGAACAGTCTGACATAAAGTGTATTGAGCAGTGCATCGTTGGTCCAGTGAGGCAGTTAAGTGATCAGGAAGCACACAAGATCCATCGGCCTGAATCTTAACCATAACCTTTGCCTAAGCTTTGCCAGCAGCCTGATCTTGCTGGCCCAGGGTTCCTAATTTTTTTGCCTTCTTGCTTTGTGAAAGCCATCTCATTCCTTCCCCCGCCAACGCACAGAACGTAATTCCCAGTCAATGGCAGCAAATGCACACAGCAACACGCATGCACAAAAACATGTTTTGTTTTTCCTTACTGCATTTTTATCAAGGTCATGTGTGGAAAAAAAACAAGTCCTCCATTCAGTTCTCTGTTAGATTAACTGCACAATTTGCAATACAATAAAAATTTTAAATGCTTGTATGCAGATGTTTTAAATAATGCTTCTCTGAAAAGACAGTCAGATAACAATATTAGGAGTTATTCATTTTTTTCCTCTTGTATTTTTTTAGGTGTTGAAAGTTATTGCAACACAATAAAATGGTCCTTGAGGATTCCTTTTATTTTAAATTCAGAATAATTTTGCACTCCATCACCGGTGCTGAAAAACCTCTATGATGTGTGAATTTATGCAAGTGTAAACTGCCATTTCCTGGACAGGGGCTTATAGCTGAACCAATATTCCAAAATACATATTTATTAAATTAAATTAAATCTCGTTTTTTTGGAATAATGCATTGTTGTATTTCTCTATTAATGATGATCCTAAGGATTTATTTCTTTAGATAAATAATGACCTTGATAATTTAAAATATATAATTGTGTTAATAAATAATGTTCTAGCATTGCGTTACACTGTAGGGCGTGTGGAAACTGTCACATCCCACAATTGATGAAAAAATCTCTTGCTCCCTAACTCTCTCTCATAAATGTATTATATGTAGATATCTGAAGTTATTCTATCATTATTATTGTGATTATCATATTATCGCACTGTGACAGCCCATCTAGGGTATCCCTGGCCCTGTTCTCTGTGATGAACTAATAACACATCTAGGGTATCCCTGGCCCTGTTCACTGTGATGAACTAATAACACATCTAGGGTATCCCTGGCCCTGTTCACTGTAATGGACTAATAACACATCTAGGGTATCCCTGGCCCTGTTCACTGTGATGGACTAATAACACATCTAGGGTATCCCTGGCCCTGTTCACTGTGATGGACTAATAACACATCTAGGGTTTCCCTGGCCCTGTTCACTGTGATGGACTAATAACACATCTAGGGTATCCCTGGCCCTGTTCACTGTGATGGACTAATAACACATCTAGGGTATCCCTGGCCCTGTTCACTGTGATGGACTAAACACATCTAGGGTTTCCCTGGCCCTGTTCCCTGTAATGGACTGCTATCATGTCTAGGGTATCCCTCACTCTGTTCCCTGTCCTTCATGGGATAGATCCATGACTCAGCATGACTCTGTACACAATGAATGGTATTGAAAGTGCACAGATGTTGTGATCCATGAAAAAAATTTGAATTTATTTTTCCACCGGTTAAGAGTCCCTTTCCAGGGCTGCCGCCATTTTTCTCCACATTTCCACTCCATAAACAGTTTCATATTGGCAACTACATGAAAATCCCAAACCCTGTTGCTGTTCTCCTACAGCAGTGGTTCTCAACCCAGTCATAGAGCACCCCAGCCAGACCACATGTTTGCTGTAGTCCATCACCTGCATATCTAAGCCAGGAAATTAAAGATAATATTAACAAATGACAAGTTCAGGTATGTAGGTGGTGGAACATAATAAAAATGTGGACCGGCTAGGGTCCTGGAGGACTGGGTTGAGAACCAAAGCCCTACAGTGATGGTATCAGAGGGCTGACAATTTAGGCCTACTGCACAAGGTCAGGTAGGGATGGAAGGACAGAAACAAGTGGGACAATGGTATGCCTGCTGAGTCATCATTTAACCTGCTACGTGAAATGCTGATTCCTGACCTCGGTCGTGAAGAGGAGTGGTCACAGTGTGAGCCCTGGATTTGTTTCTCAAATTCCTCCACAGATAAGTGAACATGAGTGAATTTGACAGACATAAGGATCCTTCCCCAGGACCTGTCACTTTGACTCACACAGACAGACACACACAGACACACAGACGCACACAGCGGGTCATCTGTTTTTATTTTCATGGGTGCCAGCAATGACCCACATGAATTTTCTGACTCTTTATAATAAGGTTTGTAGAAAAAAAAACAAAACGCATTTTCAGTTCAGTCTAATTAATAGTATGTATATTACAAGAGGGGCACCATCAAAATTGTATCAGAATTAATCAGCTTATGATTTGTTGTCAAATTCAAATTAATCATGTACAAATGGAAATGATCCTTGACAAGGCCCCAGCTGTCAGTTGACTACCCGCATCCTGTGTATGTTGCTTTCGAGATGGGGGGGTACATTTTGTGAATGTGTGTATGTTTTATTTCAATTACTCTGATTTAACCAGCCAGATGTATAGACTATTGACCCATTTGGAAAGATGGTAAAAATGACAGCAACCCAGAGTATCAGAAAGGAACAGAATCAGTAATAAATTGTCTATTATTTCCATTCTCATACCCATGTTCTTTTTTTTTTTTTAGTGTGACTTTAATTTCTCACATATTCAAAACACCAAAGGCATTTTCTTCCATTTACTTCAAGCAAAAAAGACTACTCCTAGACGAAAGCTTGACCCAAAAAATGCAACTAACAAATTTCGAGAAAAAGAACAACAAATTAATTAATCACTACAGAGAAGTGTGGCACTATTTCGTGAAATGCTACAAACTCCAAGCCTGACTGCTGTTCTCCAACCCCAAGGAATGCAGAGATTAGCTTCAGAATCCAGCCAGTGCTTCGTCCCATCAACTGAAACGCAATTAATCCCAGGTAGCTTACAGATCCCCCGACGAGAACATTGAGTCGATTCCGCTTAGTGCCGATCCAGAATGATGGGCCGTGATCAAAGCTTACCTTCTGGCTATCAGTGGTCCGTGTTAGCTCTGTCTGTCATTAAAGCACATCACATTTGCAAACGCTTTCCCTGAAAGCTGTATAAAAAAAAATAAAACTCATAATGTGGCAGGCAACACATTAATCAGTTATAAATATTTGGCCTTAGGCAAGTTCACTAGAAGGACCTATGCCAAATTAAATGGAGCAACATCTAAAATGGTTGACTCACAGGGAATAATAATTGCTGATGTGTGAGATTCACCACGAGTGTCGTACTTAAGGGATCTCTTTGGCTTTGCAATTGCCATTATAACTGTTCTATAATTATGTAGCACCATCCTTCCTGTTTGTATATAGCTGTTCAGAGTAGTATATTTACATGCACCCCTTCCGTAAATTGAATTATTTTCAATGTCTTTTTTTTTCTATTGCAAAGACTGAGTCCGAGGTAAAAAAAATGTGATGGTGCATTATCCATCTCATTTACATTTAGCACATAATTGGGAGCGGTAACTTGTTAAAGGCAGGATTAATTTCAGACAAGATAGTTTATAAAATGCCCTCATCTCTGTCACCTCAGCAAGTGGGTCAAATTCCTTGAGGTGTTCACTCAAAGGCATGGTGTGGGTATGTGGGTGTGTGTGTGTGGGGGGGCTGGAACATGACCTGGCCATATATACAATTGTCTCAGCTATACGTTATTGCCACATTCTCATAAAACGTTGGCTTCAGAAAACACACAAAGACCCTGATGCCTTAACCACCCCCCATTCAAATTGGTCTCCTGTCCAGAACGAAACGGCCATTTTGTTTCCTTATATGTTTCCACTGCCCTAAAGCCAAAATGGCTGCCTTTTGTTTTTTTTTCCCCCCATAGTGTAGTTATACCCCTTGCCACTCTCTGCTCACAAAATAGCCCTGCTTCTTCTTCCAGACGCCGGGTGCTGCCCACTTCCCTCAGGGTTCCTTGAAACCACATGAGCCATCCCAATTGTGACAAATGGCTTCTTAATTTGCCCGTGTCATGGCTTTTGCACCCTTCCCAATGCCGTACTCTTGGAGGACGGGCCAATAAAGAATAGATGCCACCAGGCTCTCACATAATTGTTCAGTAAATGAATAAAGACGAGGTGAGTCAAACACGGAGCTGGGACCGTCCCCTTGGTGGCCTCCATAGGGAGTGGGGCCAAAGCAGTGACCAGGCTTCCCTAACGAGCTTCCCTCCCGTGATTCCCAGCATTGTCTCTGCTCCACTGGTATTTAACGAGGTACACTCCCCTGTATCCCTTAGACATCCTACACTTGTTTGGATCAATGGAATCCATTCAATTTATCACCAGTTACTTCCAGTCTCTTCTGGGGTGTAACTACTCCATCTAGACTGGAATGCATCTTCCATTTAGTTTCATGAAACAGTGCCTCCTCTCCAGCTGTTTGAAACTGCAGCCTCCTGGTGAGGATTCCAGTTCCACCGCCATCGCCAGATGACCCCAATGCAATAACGCAATGAAATATTTGGAATCTTGAATGTTTCACATACTGGGTGTGCATTGGGGTCATACCCTGCTTGGCTAAAACAGTTAGAAGGCCTAACATTGCACAAGCGTTCAGTGATCACTAAATTAACACAATACCAGCTCAAAGGAGCCATTTACCAGAACAAGAGAAGACAGGGACGCAGCATGACACCAATGAGTGACTCAGTTGCCACTCTTTTCTCAACTTTTCCTCCCACTTCGAATGTTTTTGACCCATTCATTGTTGTCTGCAAGTGTGCAAACTCAGCTTGACCCTGCAAAACTACCCCATCACCCCACTACCATACACATCTGCTTTTTTTTCCTCTGGTAGACATTATTATATTAGCTAACAGACATTTATATTTGTCTCAAGAAATATTAAGTAATGATTGCGTGGTGTAGCAAAATCTATTGTGGTATTTTATGAGCAGACAAGTACCATTTAAAAACACGTTTTTTATAAACACACACAATCACTCAATTGTTAGCTTATCTTCAGGTTTGACAGCTGTTTCAATAATTATGCTTCACCTGATCATAGTTGTGGATCTGACTCTGCCCCAGGTACACCGGACTATTCATGTAGAATGCTCACACACTCACTCAGGAACATGACCAGGGCATCTCAGAGTTACAGCTTGACCTTTATGCATGTTTGGATTGAAGAATCTGAAATACACAAAGTACTTTACGTGCACGAACACACACGCACATGCACACACATCCTTACAGCCTTACTCTATGGGCAATTTAGAGACATCAATCACATCGGAAGCTTGTGTCTGAGAAGGTGTAGTATCAGGAGTGCATGTGAGGACATCATGTAATTTAAAAATGAAACATGCTTACACGTGCAGCAGAAAGGAGTCGACACATCTCCCTGTGGGTAACACCCACCTTGGTGTGTGAGAAGGCTCCATCACCAGCCTGTGTGTCTAAGGACATCTACCTGCACATCTCCGTGTCAGAAATGATCAACCTGCCAAGTCTCCACCTGAAAACTGCCTCCTGCCCACCTCTTGAGAAAAACTCCAGTGTTTCAAAGTCACAGGCTGAGCTGTTTTCACTCTGCATAAAGTCTTGATTCTTTAATCAAAGTGATAATTTGGCTACTCAGTCACCTCACCTACTGTTCCAGGTGCTAATTAAAATGGATGGTAGATCTTCGAGGACTAAATCTGGAGGGCTGGAGCTTCCATCCTCAGTCAAGGTCTTCACTTCTCTCCTATTTATACACACGAAGTTTAAGAACTTTACTTGATGTTTCATAATCCAAATCTAACAGTTGAAAAGCTGTTCCTTGTTAGGCTTGATAAATCCATTTGTCATGTGACCATAATAAATATGGATTCCACTTGAGCATGTAACAAAACTGACCTTTTAAATTCTGTACTGAGAAAAAAAGAAACAAACACAGGCGATCTGATAAATCGCTTTATTTAATTTGAATCAGATCACCTGTGTTTCAGGTTCCTGGTCCATGGCTTTATTTACTCTAAATTAGATGACCTGTGTTTTAGGAGAACGCAATGTAGGCAGTGATAACTTAGTAAAGTTTTCCAAAACCAACCAACTGTCAATCATGAATATGCATTTTCAACACCACAAACATCACCAGTACACATCGACCTCTCCAAATGGCGTGTATTGAAACCAAATCGACTACATCTGCATAGGACAGAGATGGAGATCTACAGTTTTGATGGCAAGGTCTAAACCAGGAGCTGATTGTGGACGCGACTATGAGCTTTTGACATGCAAGATCAAGGTAAAGCTTCGCAAGAAGATCATTAGGGACCTTCTAAAATACGACATTGAAAATATTCCACAGGACTATTGGATAAAAATAAACAGATTTGCCGTTCTTGATACAGGAGATAGAGAGCCCAAAGAGTTATTGAATGACATAAAAACCGTAATTAATGATGACACTGAAAAAACACTCCAGAAGAGAAAAAAAAGCAAAGAAATTGCCTTGGATCTCGGAAGAAACTGGAAAAGTAGCAGAACAAAGAAGGCAAGCAAAATTTTCCAGTGATAGAGAAAAAGTATCACAAATGAACCGAGCATTTCAACGTCAAGTTCGGAAAGACAAGGAATGATATTTCAAGGATATTTGTCAGAAAATTGAATCGGACCATGTAAATGGAAAAACCAGAGTAGCTTATCAGGATGTTAAGAGATTGCAGCAGAGATTCCAACCTCGACTATGGATACTTAAAGAGGCAAATGGAATAATATTGAATGATCCAGAAAGCAATAAAAAGAGATGGAAAGAATATATGGAAAATTTATAGAAAAAAGGCAATGTGGATAACATTGGGGAAATTGAACCGGAAACTGACGCTGTTGAAGAACCAGATATTTTAAAAGAAGAAGTCAGCAGCAATTAAAGCTTTATTGAACAAGTCACCTCGCATCAACCTTATTCCAATAGAATTAATGAAAGGCTCAGAAGGTGCTATTATGACCTTCACTTGACTGTGTCAACAGACTTGAAAAGGAAAAACACGGCCAGCCAACTGGAGAAGATGACTATTCATACTTATACCGAAGTAAGGCAACACCAAGGATTGTAACAACTACAAAACGATTGCATTAATTTCACATGCCGGCAAAACATTGCTGAAAATAATACAACAAAGGCTACAATCACATGTTGAGCAAGAACTACCCGAAGTTCAGGCTGTTTTCAGAAAAGGTTGAGGTACAAGAGACATTATTGCCAATGTTAGATGGATACTGTAGAAGAGCAAAGAATGCCAAAAGCCCGTATACTTTTGTTTCATCGACTACAGCAGAGCTTTTGACTGTGGGTTCATGATAAACTATGGAGAACTCTAGTGTAAATGGGAATACCCAAACACATAACCTGGAATGTGATGTCTGCTGTAATGGCATTGCTCTGCCCCTTCCTTAATGCAATTCAATTTTATTTATATAGCGCTTTTAACAAGAAGCACTGTCACAAAGTGCTTTACATAGTCCCGGGCCCACAGTACCCAGAGAGTAAGCCAAAGGTGACAGTGGCAAGGAAAAACTCCCTCAGGAGGAAGAAACCTTGGGAGGAACCAGACTCAATGACTATATATGGCAGCATAACTATGAGGAAGAGACCAATGGGGACACAGGCGTGAGGAATCCTTGAACACCAGCACTCCAACAACACACAGTACATGCAAAGCAGGAGTGACAGCACTGACAGAACAGTTCATCCGAAGTCAATGGCATTGATCCCCACCCAGCTCTACACCTCAGCCTATAGCCTATAGTTGGGGAGTGAGTAGCTACCTAAAGTCTCTGTAAGCTAGACTGAAGAGGTGTGTTTTAAGCCTAGACTTAAAAATGGAGAGTGAGCCAGATTCCCGCACTGCTGCTGGAAGACCATTCCACAGCTGCAAAGCTCTGTAGAATGCTCTGCAACCCAGCATAGCTTTGTTTATTCTTGGAACTAATACATAACCTGCCCACTGAGAGCAAAGCAAACAGGGGGGGAGTAAGGGACCAAAAGATCAGTCAAGTGTTCTGGAGCCAAACCATGCAAGGCCTTATAGGTAAGTAAAAGTATTTTAAAGTCAGTGCGAGCCTTAACTGGAAGCCAATGTAAAGATGACAATACAGGACTAATATGTTCAAACTTCCGAGTTCCAGTTAGCACTCTTGCTGCAGCATTTTGCACTAACTGGAGTCTATGTAACAACCCTGAGTTACATCCAGAAAAGAGAGCATTACAATAATCCATTCTGGAGCTGATAAAAGCCTGAGTTAGCTTCTCAGCATCATTGAAGAACAATATTTTCCGAACCTTGGCTATATTCCTTAGATGGAAAAAAGCTGTTTTAGTGATTTTGCTAATGTGAGCATTAAAGGACAGGTCTGCATCAACTAAGACACCAAGATTTCTAACCAATGTGCTTGGTTTAAGTGAGCATCCATTATATTTTACATCAACCTACTCTCAAAGCACTCTAGGACCAAGCAGCATTATTTATGTGTTATCTTGATTTAGAAGCAAGATGTTTCTGGCCATCCAGCTCCTAATATCTAATAGACAATCTTCAATCTTTGACAGATGAGGCAATTCACCAGGTTCAACTGA